>CM041790.1:51110865-51377236 GCA_023375725.1 Nephotettix cincticeps | reverse complement strand
TACTTTTCTTCAAAAGGCCATCTTGGTGTCACAGACAGACATAGAAATTCACAAGGATCTATTTCGGTTATCTTGGGTGAGGAAAACGTAGAAATTATGAAAAAAGTAAGTTCCAAGAAATGTGACACAGACAAGAATCTTCTTTAATTTATCTAGATGTATCTGTTGAACATAGGCAATATACATGACCACTTTTAAGTGGTCTATTTATATCATTCTCCAACGAAGCTATAAATTATGTTCAACAATGGAAATTTATGTTCCTCTATGAGAATGTGTCACAGTACAACAATTTATCATGTTTCTGAAAAGGTCGATGAAATATAACTAGTTTCACACAACGAGAACTGTGCGAACCATAAAAATTAACAATTTATAATTATATTGATAACAACAAATGATTATACTCTAACTTCAATTGCAAAAAAAATACTCAAAATTATTTTATATTGAAAGGTTTATAGTAAAATTCTCTACTTTTTACCTTCAAAGGTATAAAATAAAATAATATCTTCTAATATAAATATCCTACTTAAAATTACTATGCTCACTAAATTCCACTAATATACAGTTTCAAAATTTTAAAGGCTACGTGAGCGATATACAGGAGCTGGTCACAAGTAAGATTTTTCAAACTAGGTTAAAAGAATTATCGCTGTAATTTTTTGTGACTCCATCAGTGCCAACCGTTCGTATGATTTAGTATTTATACCTTAAATGCTGTGTACCAAAGGAAATATTTCCTTTATATAGAGAGATCCTTTATTCCGGAAATAAAAAAATTAAGTTTGGAGAAAATATTTAAAGGCAGTTGGACATGAAAAGCTAAAAAGCTCTGTTAGGAACAGAGCTTTTTAGATTTTTGGAACGTCGAAAAAATTCTAATCTCATTTTGAATTCAAAAATGTTGACGAAACTATTTACGCGAGAGAAAGTAAAAGTTTTTTGGTAACTAATATTGTAAACAAATTATTGAACAATTCATCCGAAAGTAATTACATGAAACCATGAAAGGTTTTCAACAGTAATGTGGAATTAATGTTGTCAATTCAAGAGTGTACATAACGAGTTTTTTTACATTTTCTTAACAGAAGTATCATTAATGAATGTTTTCTTCTGGATACGGACACATATTGCTACTAATACTCATTTAACATTTGTTTTGGACATGCCCTACCACAGTCCATAAATAAAGTCTATAAAACCTGTATGTTTTCTAAGCCGTGTGCGTCATAAATTTATTCGTTTTCATGAGTAAGATTTTTCTTAAGTAATTTTTCTGAGTGATAGCCTATACGTTAAATAACGTTTCAAAGATTTTTTCAAAGGGTGGGAAAAATAAGGAATATTTTTTTAGATAACATATTCCATAATGGGTTTACGACATATCACAAAATTTTAGTACTCTATGCAACCATTCGTTGGAGATAAATAATATAATATTCGAAAATATTAGGTTTTTAATAATTGTGGTGGCTAAATGTTTATTTATCCCACCATTAGTGTGTACCGGGATCGTTGAGCATTCTTAAAGGGTCATTCTTAAAATCAGTTTCTACTTTCTCCGTGTAACATAAGTATATGGAGAAATTTCGTAAATTTAATTAGAAAGTAGAAAGGTCCGTTTAATTGTGGACAGTTATCAGTGAAGGTCAATGGATGTCTAAGGACAGTCCTATCTAAGGAACATGTCAGCCTTAGTCAGTAACAAGACCCAATCACTTTACACTCATTTATTTCTCATTTATACTTGGCTCAAAAAAATCTACCAAGTTAGGTCGCCATCCATAGACGGATTTTTTATTTATATTATAAATGTGAGAGCAAGGTTGATGTGTGTATTTGTCACCCAGAATAAAATTACTCACGTAGAAAAGACTATACTATTCATCAATGTCAGTCTGTTTACATAATTCAGTTCACTCGTAAGGAAAATATTTTACCTAGTCACAAATCTGAGCTGTCAGAAGTAAATTAACGATGTAAAATATTTATGAATTACTTCAATTTAACAAAATTAATATACGCATTTTAACTTTGTTTAACTAGATTGAATAGGAATTTAATTATTTAACTAGATTAAAGTTTAGGGTATTTGTACTTTGTGGTGTAATTTAGCATTTTTAGAACAATATCTTACTAAACATTTGTACAGTAAAATTGGCCTGAAATTCAAATAATAATTTTGGTTTCCAACCATCGTTAAATGTAAAATTTTTGTCATTTCAAATATCATATCAGGTCTAGTAATAAGTTTGGAATACATACTTATAGCCAGTGTTATTGTACGAATGTTGTTTAAAATAATGTTCTAAAATTGTTAAATTACACCATAAACTAGAAATATATTCCTATTTTTTTATATTAACAGTTAACATACTTTCTACGGATTGTATGTATCAGGGTTAAGAAACTAGATATTATTCTCAATATATACATCATATTTAGACCTGATACCAAAATAATTAAAAAACAAAGAAAAAGTAAAAATAATATATCAGGTCGATTGTTTAGTATTGATTTTACATTGGATAATTTACGTAGATTAAATTAGAAAATGTTGTATCATTATTAAACCTTGTTAAGATTACATTTTTATATAGTATAGTTTTGAATTATATCTAGAAATATATTAGTTTTGTATTTACTTTATTTAGTTGTGGGTCAGTTTAAAATAAACAAAAACTTTCTCAAAAAAAGGTTCTTTACAATCGGTGTTTTCCTTTGTACAGAGAAGTGTAACAAGAATACTTTTTTAGTGTTACAGAAATATAGACAGACAGAAATTTATACAAGACGCATTTCGGCTTTTCTGTCTTATAAAATGTAAAACTATTAAATTGTATAGTTCCAAGCAATGTATAAACAAAACTCTCATTTTAGTTATAAAATTTATTAAAAATACAATTTTTCAGCAGTATGTGTAATCATAGAATAATGTTGATAAACGGAGTTCATCTGGGGTAAGAACGAACGCTTTAGCTATTTTTGTAAACCAAGAACAATTAATTATCTTGAAGCGTTATTGGACTATAACGGGAACGGCCAAAATAAACTCAACCCTCTCAGGAACAGCCTCCCCCCGTCTATCTAATCTTTATCCCGCAATCCTATACTTTTCTTTGTTTACATGTTTTAGTTATTTGTATTCTTCGTAGACTTAAAGACCGACAAATCTTTGATCTTCCTCAGGATAAAGTGAATAAGAATAAAATTATAGGTTTTGGCTTCACATACCAGGCTCCACCTCAAAGTAGTATCTTAAGGGTTCCTCTAAGGTAGGAATCGGTCTGAGAGGAGAGAGGTTTAGTGGGTGTAAGATGCTGACGAAAAAATACTTTCTCCTTATACTATAGTATTGTGGGATTAAGTAAAAATTATTGTATTTACTTCCCTGTGAAAGATAGGTTAGATCATGGATGTGTCTAAAGGGAATATTTTCAGTTCCTCTTAACAGCTATCCTTGCAACCATATGACATCACTATATATACGTCAGCATATTACAATAGTAACCTAATTACTTCCCTGTTTCAAATATTTGTCCCGCAAATTCCCAACCCCCCCCCCAAACACATATGTCACAAACCCTATATGGCTTTCTTAAACTGTTAAACGTTAAAGCAAACAAATATTGAATGATTCTATACAATTGACAGATACCATTATAATAACTTTATTTACATCTGTAGATAGAGCTCTGCGATTAGAGTAAACCCCATTTTGACTGGGAAGAGTTCATCGGTGGAGTGCTCTGCCGTGTACCGTCTCGACAACACTATTAGAAACAACTTATAAGAAAAAAATAAACAACTTACAGAAAATTAATTAAATATTAAAGTTTCCCTATAGTATCTTTTCACTAGCTTAATAACTCCACAAGAATTCATATTTCTAAGAATAAAATCATTTGCACCATTAAAAAACGAGTTGTACTACGCAAATTATGTTTAACTAACTTCTCTGTGCAACCGTTAGTCGTAGCCTAATAATTCAAAATAGAAATGTTTAGTTTTTAGAGCGAATTTTATTGTTTAAAGTGAATAAGAATAAAATTATAGGTTTTGGCTTCAGATACCAGGCTCCACCTCAAAGTAGTATCTTAAGGGTTCCTCTAAGGAGGAATCGGTCTGAGAGGAGAGAGGTTTAGAGGGTGAAAGATGGTGACGAAAAAAATACTTTCTCCTTATACTATAGTATTGTGGGATTAAGTAAAAATTATTGTATTTACTTCCCTGTGAAAGAAAGGTTGGATCATGGGTGTGTCTAAAGGGAATATTTTCAGTTCCTCTTAACAGCTATCCTTGCAACCATATGACATCACTATATATACGTCAGCATATTACAATAGTAACCTAATTACTTCCCTGTTTCAAATATTTGTCCCGCAAATTCCCAACCCCCCCCAACACATATGTCACAAACCCTATATGGCTTTCTTATACTGTTAAACGATAAAGCAAACAAATATTGAATGATTCTATACAATTGACAGATACCATTATAATAACTTTATTTACATCTGTAGATAGATCTCTGCGATTAGAGTAAACCCCATTTTGACTGGGAAGAGTTCATCGGTGGAGTGCTCTGCCGTGTACCGTCTCGACAACACTATTAGAAACAACTTATAAGAAAAAAATAAACAACTTACAGAAAATTAATTAAATATTAAAGTTTCCCTATAGTATCTTTTCACTATCTTAATAACTCCACAAGAATTCATATTTCTAAGAATAAAATCATTTGCACCATTAAAAAACGAGTTGTACTACGCAAATTATGTTTAACTAACTTCTCTGTGCAACCGTTAGTCGTAGCCTAATAATTCAAAATAGAAATGTTTAGTTTTTAGAGACAATTTTATTGTTTTCAACCTATCTTAACATAACCTTAAAATTAAATTATTCAATAAATTTATGGTATTGCCGGACGGAATGTAAAAATACATTTTTCAGCTTTCGTCGTCATTGTTATTAGGCCTACCTTTACTTCAAACAGGGCCATATTTTTCAGGATTTTTGTCCTAAATATGAGTTAGGGATGAGTGTGATTGTATTAATAATATTATATATTACGTATTTAAGTTTCCTGAATCATCAACGATCAAAAACCATTCAAGCCCAGATCCCATAACTTATGACACCCATACGGAGTACTTGTTTACTATTTTGGTCCCTTATTTAGAGTCATTTTTATGAAATTTAGATTTATGGGTATTTGTGATTAATTTGATATATTTATCAATCATACTACAAAACTAAATAGTTTGTCTATCCCTTGCGAATACTTGAGTTTACTTCTAATTGTGTAGATTATTATTAAAATAGAAACATAAAAATGTAAAAAACTAAAAACTAATAGACTATTGGTCTTTTGAACAAAGCAAAAAGAAACTTTTAAACTTGAGTTACGTGCTATTAAGTTAATATTTGGTCTTGCCCCGACGTCACAGCTGTTTTAGTTCCACGCTGTTTCTGTCCATATTCATGTTACTACATGGTTGAACATGAACACGTATTTTCCGCAAACTGAGCGAGATAAACTGTGCATAAAAGATGATATTTGTTTGAGTGAGTGTTTATGTTTTGTTTGTTGCCACACCAGAGCTCGCGTTCCCTTGACGCTGCCGCTCAGTCTACCCTGCACTTTATCAGCTGTGCAATTCTGTTTACCGAAATAAACTCGATGGAGCGTGTACCTTGTATCCGACCTCCTTTATTGCTGGAGAATCGTCTGGATAGAAAATAAAACTTTGTAAACAAACGTGCAGTTTTGTTTCTACATTGCTTTGGATTATATTGTAAAATGTATTCAAATTTTAAACCTGTATCAACCATTCAAGACTTGTTTGTAAAATGTTTCTTGATTACGGTACATTTAGAAATAGTGAACTATTTTATAGGTATGAATAAAAAATGTTTGTAAAATGATTAAGATGTGATCTTGTAGTTTTTTTACTGACTAAGGTCGATATGTTCCTTCGACATGACTGTTAATTAATAGCCCAACAGCCAATGTCATCTAAGAGTCAGTTTAACGTAGGACACTTCCTGAGGAACGTTTCTGCCTCTGAACTAGTCTGATTATGAGGATTATCTTTGTGGATGAACGTAGTATTAAATAGTGTGTATGTTAATCCACACAAGAGAACATCACATCTACCGACCATCGCTCATAACACTGTCAAGGATCTAATGAGGTATCACTGATGGAGATTTTGCGTTTAAAAAGTTTTAACATGTAAAGAATTGTTGATTTTAAGAATTTATGGTAATATGTACTCAAAAAATCAAAATCAAAAATCAAAATGACACTATGAAGTTTTTAATAAATACTTTTTAATAAAAAATACAATTTTTGTTGATATGGTATTAAATTACACGTTTTCAAGGATTTATGAAATGTTTATCCTCGAAATAAAAATCTTAGTATTTACTTCCCTGAGGAAAATGGATTAGATCATGGATGTGTCTAAAAGGAATGATTTCAGTTAATCAAAACAGCTGTTCTTATAACCCAACTATGACGTCACTAATTACATCACCGTTTCAAATTTTGGTCGCGCAAATTGCCAATACCCCCCCAGAGGTAAGACATGTTAAAAAATGAAATATTAAAATTTTAAAAATCATCCCATCAGTAAAATTTTCAACAATCTGCAAAAACTTAGCAGTAGGGCTCGAGATAAAAACAAGAAACATTATAATAAATCTATACTAACTTAGACCTCTTATTTTACGCAACGATGCTGGTTTATGTTTAATTAACGTTATCAGATGGTTACAATTTTTCCTTATACATAAAGCTTGTTATCGCTGCAAACATATTTCCTCCCGAGCTAAGAATAAGGCAATCTCATCATTCGCCTCTGCATCTCTGGTGGAACGGCAAAACGTTCTTGATAGTTATGAAAAGCTTAAGGAGAAACCCTTTCAACTTATTTATCATTCCTTCCTGTATAAATCTCTTCTCAGCTTCGAAATTATAAATAATTTTGGTTGTAAAAGAGTTGTATAATTTACCACAGTCACCACTGTAAATAAGACAGATTTGGTATTGTATCAACTTTCAGGACAGCTACATAGAATGAATATATTTGCATTATATTAATGAGTTTCCAGTAATTTAACGGAATCATGCCACTGAATGTTTTTCAATCACTGTTGGTTCCGCTGTAAGTTGTGTCGCGTGACAACACAATATCGTGATTTACAATTCATAATTTTATCGATTTACAACATTTATAGCACTTTTACCGATGTCGATTGGTTACAAAAATTATCAATTCCAGTAAATAATATTCATATTTTTAGAGTGAAATTACTTTAAATATTAATGTTTTGCCTAAAGATTCAGGTGTGTCGTGATTTTGTTTTTTCAAAAAAGTATTTCACGCCACAGTATGAATAGCTGTAGAGCTTTGGTTCAATAGATCTATTACACTGAAAGCTAAAGTGTTTGTAGATCTTGAAACATTGTGGGTAGTACAGATTTAGAGTTATAGATGAATATAGCTATCGCATTTTAGATATTTAGTGATTTATAGCGCAAAATCTGTATATAAATAGTGCTATAGAGCTACAGCTCTGTACTTGTGTTGAGCAGTAAATTAGAGCTGTAGCGGCCTAAGGTGGTAGAGATAGTTCTATAGCAATGTAGGTATATCAGTAAGTAAAGCTATAGAGTTATAGTGTTGTAAAGCAGTAGAACAGTAAAGCTGTAGCACTAGACCTATAGATCTATAACGTTGTAGAGCTATAGCGCTGTAATACTGTAGAATTGCAAATATAGGTCTATAATAACGCTGTAGACCAGTATAGCTGCAGAGCTATAGTGCCATAACACTGAACACTGTAGAGCGATAAAACTGTAAATCAGTAGAACATTATAGCTGAACAGCTGTAGGTATCCATCAACAAACTACGACACAGTTACCACCTCCATACCCTCTATATCCTCCTGACACATTAGCCTTTCAATGTGATGGATCGTTCCTTGAACTTGATTGATCGGATTTGTCGGTTTTTGATCTTCTTTTTTCTCCCCTTGTCGTAATTGAGCTGTGGAACATTGTTTTGCCAAAGATCGTGACTACCAAGGTGACAGTATTTTTGGCAACAAGTGACGTCGGACACCCGTGGTGCGGTTATGCGGTTCTGTTACCACACAAATGCGATTTGACACAACATCCACTCATTTCAACATTACATCTCGTATCCCCTCCCATCTGGGACTCCAGTCACTTTAACTTTGTCAGTTAACTCTAAAGATATATTCAATACACCAATCCCTTCTTCAAAATTGATTCTTTTTTATGCAAAGACAGAACGAATCCACAGCAATGTTGTCACTAGCCAGCTTTCATTTTTTTAAATTTGTGTAGGGAAAAGGTCAACAGTGCCACTGTTTATAAAATATACCCTGTTCGTTTTTTAGCATGTATATATTTAATATTAAAAAGTTTAATAACTTATTTTAAATTGATTGAACAATTTGCTTTGATTTCAAAGGTAACTTCAGGCATCTTAGAAGGCAATCTAATCTAAGATGCAATGTTGATTGTTGAACGTAGCAGGAGGTAGGATGTTGTGTTGTGATGTGGTGTTGGTGTTGGTGTTATCGCCAGTTCATTACCGGTGTAGGCGACGCCAGCGCGCCCCGCGGGACTCCACGCAACAACCGGTATAAGCGGAACCCCCACGGCGCGGCGCGGCGCCACCTGATTGTCATCAATGTTAATCATGCTGCTGTTTATACGGTACTTAAACTTTACAACTGTTTGCATTAAATTGTGTTTACGATTTTTATTTTTACTTTTTCTAACTATACGTACATGGAGAGAAAATTGTTTTCGTCAAAGTTTTTGAATTTGATCTAAAAGGGAATAAAAACTATTTTTTGGACTGCTATCTGCATTAAAACCAGTTGAAAAACTGAATAATTAGTTTTTAATTATTAGTTAAATGTTTACATGCGGAAGTTAAACTTACAGTCAACGGTGAACACAGCACGTTGTCTACGAACTCCAATATAATTCTAATGTCCGTTATTATTCATGAAACATGGTATGCAGTTTGTTGTTACACCACACAGTGAAACCTACTTCAAATATATATAATCTTTGTGGGAGGAGTAGAGTTGGACAGTGGAATCTCCCCGAATCTTTAAACTTGTAAGAAGGTGTGTGAAATAAATCTGTTGAGTAATTTTAAAACTATAAATAAATAATTTGTTGAACGTGTTAAAAAAATTAAGTATACAATAGTTTTATTACACACATGTAGGTTTTTAGTTTACTCTTAGAGGGAGAAAGTATGCTTCAGTTCAATGATATCGTTTATTCAGAATACGCTCAAAAGTTTAAATAAGTACGTCCACAAAAATTGGCCTTAAAAACATAATAATACGAACAGTTCTTTATAATGTACAATAGGGGACTGGATTTAGTTCAGTATCAACAAAGAGACTCTGTTCACACGGATGGTCTGAATATTCAATTACCTTGTAATCCATATATTCAATATCAAGCATGTATTATCATGTATATTTAATATCATGCATGCATTTTATATTCACAAGCATGTATCTTGTTATTAATAGACGTTTTTCGATTTACAAAACCCATTTCCGTACCAGGTTTATAAGATGTCATAGAACTTTTCCATATATATGAGGTGTTCATGATTAAATGTATATTATAATTACTCAGAGAAATTTAGTTCTTATTATATTAGTATTTACTATCGTAGATAATTTATATAACCTATTTAGATTTAAAAGGTACTCTGTCTGACGATTTCATTTTTTTACACTCAAATTTCACTGAGGATCATATTTCTTTTGATCATCTTTAAAAAAACTCAATCAATAACTAAGTCAATAACAATTGGATAAAATGTTTAAAAATTGTTCTCTGTTGAATGTGTGCTTAGCATGTATATAAAACTGACTCAACCTGAACGCTGAACTCAAAGTTGGTTTTGGCTCTGGCAGAGTGGTGGATCCCACAGACAGCAGAGCGGTGTTCATCGCTGTTCAAGCATGATATTACCTTCCGTAACACCCTGTACTTAGACGATCACTTATATGCATGCTTCCAATATTTTCCTCATAAGGAAATCCTGGTAGGGGAAATTCCATACTAAACTTACTCAATATCATTGAAGACAATAACGCGATAACAGTAACAAATAAAACTGTATATTGATTACGTTTATAGTTACACATTTCAGACAAGTAATGTTAAACTTATTTATTTAGAAATTAATTTATTCCATTATGCCTTAATATGCCTTATAATTTTTGTTACTTTGACTTACAATAATAATGTCAATCAAAGACAAATATTGCTCCTACTCATACATACGGCCATATGACGTCATGTTGGCGTGACTTGTACAACACGACAACCATTTCCTTATGCGTTTCTAGTTTGTGAATAATTCATTTTTTCTGTTCTTTTCTCCATTTTGGTATTGAACTGCTTATTTTTTAACTTTATTTTTTATCTTTTAATAATATGACTGTTTGGTTAAATATCTACATCATAATGGAATAGATTTACAACCAAAAACTTTATTAATTCAAACTATGTCCTTAAAATGTCCTCAATAAGTGATTTTAACATTTACAATGTCGACTATACTATCTCACTTTGTAGTCTTGCAATAAGATTTTAGATTTTCCAAATAGATTTGTTTAGGAATCACTCATGTAAACACCATATAACTTTATCAAATGCTCCTAACATAATACGTGAACTATTTTTTCCGTGAACATATCTTCTCCTTCTTGACTTCATATCTTCGTACCTTAATTAATAGAATTTAACGTTTAGTTGTCAGAAAAATGATCCCAGTTCGTAGTCTTGCAATAAACACTTTTATTTTGACATGACTACGTCTAAGCTCTAGGGAGGCGGGGTGTAAGCAATTTGAGGACGCAAAAGTGTTATTACGGCAGTTACGTCATATGGTTATGAGAACAGCTGTTTAGAGGAACTGAAAACATACCCTTCAGGCATATCCAAGACCAAACCTATTCCCCATGGGAAAGTAAATACTGTTACTCTTTTATTATTTTTCTACTGGATGGAATATTTACTCAAACTTCATTTTCCTCGTAAACTTAAAATTGGAAAATAAATGTTTTGCTAATAACAGTTGAACATAAATAAACTTACCAATTAGCAAAATTGAATCTGATTCTACTGAATGTATTTTCTTTATTTGTATAGATGCGCCACAATCCTCTTTTTAATCTGCTCTATACCCCCTTACTACTACTTTATTAAAAATAAATAATAAAAATTATTTTTCAATAAAACCATTCGCTAAACATATCAGATCCTACTTCTGGTCGTTTCCTTACTTAGTCTAAGACAATTCTCCAATAAAATGTCTTTTCTGATTCATGTTCAACCTTAAACTGTTATCATTTAACGTATGTTTATGTATCACATTTTAATGTACAATCCCTCATATAGTTATAATTTCAATTCACAATTTTCCTACGATTACTATTTCTAAAGATGTACCTCTGGTAAGTTAGTTAAGACCTTCACAGTGCTAGTTTATCGTCTCTATCCTACTAATCCTACTGACTACCCTCTATCATTACTCTTGACTAACCCCTCCCACTATAGCTTTTTCTGGTTTCACTGTGCGACAATACATGCTACTTCCTTAACATAATTTACTTCCTTTTGATTATGCGTTTTTTTAAATAAAAATGTCATATCAGCTGACATAGGTACTGAGCCTACACGCAGAGAACCTGCACAACATATTCCCTCAGTAGTTTTATCATTTTTATTGAATAATTTATCACTTAGTTATTTTAAGACATTAATTATCCTGAAAAAATTGAATTATTAAAATCTTTACTTAAGACAGCTTTATATTTTATTACTACAAATACTGGGGCAGTTAACACTGTGTTCGACAGTGGCCTAAAGATAAGTATAAACTTCTATTGTTATAATTTGGAGCGAAGGAAAACGTTTTAATTTCATAGAACGATCTATAATTCGATATTTAGGTCTATTGAACTATTTTCTTTATATTATTCTGATAGGTTGATAATAAATTAGTTCGTAAATTACATCAAATGATGTGTGAATTTTTGAGTTTATTAATTGATTACCAGGAACCTCACCTTGGAAGCGATCACTCTGGAACGGTTAAATCTGGTGGTTGGCAAGCTTGGAATGCTCAAATCTGTCAGGTTGGCCCGCTTGGCTGAGTATCCCTGCTGCTCTTGTGCTCTTGTTGCTTGTTTCTTGCCATTACATATCCGTTGACTGACATTGGCACTACTCCATCTTTGGATTGGTTCCTGGTTTTCTTCCCCCTCAAAGTCTATTCTACACTCATATAAATTCTTTCCCTTTACTGAAAGTAGATTTGTGTTTCAATTTGTAGTTTTAAAACTTAAAAAATCATAGTGTGTTCAGTTAGACTATGTAATAGATTGCTTCTTCAGTGGTATTGCACATTGTCGGCTTACACCTTTTTTAAATACCGCACAGGAATTTTATTTTCTAAATTGCTTCCATTTTTGTTGTAACAGTCCCAAAGTCTGCTATAAAAAAACTCATTTGTCTGCTATAATAGTCCCTATATCTGACACAACAGGCCAGTGTCTTCTACGCTAAACTCCATGTCTTTCAGACACCAATTCTTCCACATTTCCGATACAGCAGTATTCATTTCTGATATAGCAAGATATATGTTAATATCCTAACAGACATTAAGTCTTCCAATTAGATTCCAAATCTGCTATGGCCCTCTATATGCCCAATGTCCATGCCACCAAAAATGTCAATTGCATTTATTCTTTTTACAATAATATATCACCTTATTGTATGTCTTGTACTATGTGGATTTTTTTAATTTTACCTGTGGAGAAATTTAACGTGTAAAATTTAACAGGTAAAAATCCTGCACGGTGTTTTAGAATGACGTGAAACACACATTTTTATTAATGTAGGCTAACTTCTTCAACCCAAGTATTTAGGACTGCGGACGAAGGTAGGGCCTATCTATAACCCATATAGTTCACACTGTAGCTACATTCTTGGTGCTAAAACTGAACTACGAAAAGGTTTTTTCATGCTTTTCATCCAGAAAATCAAAAAAATATCTGCTCATATTTAAAATTCCTTAATATTCCACACGACACATTAAACTTTAAAATCGTTTATAAATACTTTTTTCTGCCCTTGTAGTAGATGAGCTACTAAAGTTTTGGTACATCAGGGAACCATCATCAAACAGGGAATCATTAAACCTTCAGTCCAGGGAAAGTCGTTAGATGTCTCCATTAGACGACTCTACCTCTAATGGTGGTCACTTGAAACAACCCTTACTGCAGTAGCTCAAATTTATTCATTTTAAGTTTATTTGCCTCTTAAACTGGTAAAGATGAATAAATGGAACATTAGTGAGACAGCACACTTACTAATCAGCTGGGTTCAGTATTCATTGGAATTGAAATAAAAACACAGTATTTGTATTTTGTTTGACCATTTTGTTGTTATCGTTGTACATTTTATCAATATAATGGTTTAAACATGATAGTAGTCAAACTATCCTTAGAGACATGATAAGTAACATGTGAAAAAGTAATCGAATGGACAAGGGATAGATGTTTGATGTCAGATAGTTCCAGATGAGCTCTCCACCTTATTCACCTGTCATCATCTCCATGAACTCTGCAACAGACGACATCTTGTCATAAAAACGAAACGTTGTAGAAAACTGATAAATTTAAACACTTTCTGAGTATACAAGGCAAAGTCTAAAAAGGTTAAACTTAAATTTGCATACTGTACGAATATGACAAAGATTTACAGGAGATAGATTTTTCCTTTATACGTATACCACTACACAGCGGTTTAATTATTTCTGGTGTAACAAAACCAGTATTCGAGTGGTTTTCTGGTGTTTTTCTTTAAATGCAATTTTTCTTTAAATGCACTTACTGTATAAAAATTATATTAATGATATGAAAATATCGATAGTACTAAGCCCTAACTTATGTCCGCAGAGTGGGTGTTGTTTGTCGGCGATCAATTTACGTACATAATACACGCGATATTGCCCACCATACAGTCCTCTGCGGAGTTGGTTTTTGTTATTTGTATATGGTTAATAATATATTTATACTGCCAAAAACCTCTACATAACCACTGGTTTTCTGTTGAACCTATATTTTTGCTTTATCCAATGTAATCAAATCTGTTTTTTTTTTCTAAAATTACTTTCACAATTAGTTTTGTTATTTTGGAAATTTATGTATGAAATTGACTAAAAATGAGCTTAAATACACAAACATTCCATTATTATGTATGTTAACACCATAAACCCTTAAACAGCTATTTAAACAGTGGTAAACGTGTAACTGGAAGATCCCGAGAGATAATAATGAAACATATTTACTCGGAAGGCTCAGTTAAATAAACAAAGTTTATAATAAAAATAAAAATGTTTTCTTTGCCGTATGTAGTTTAGAAGTAGTAATTAGGCTACAAACGTTTATTATGGTTAAATTTAAAGAAATTATTACATTTTCATCATCTGTTAAGAGTAAAAAAATGTTTACTAGTTTCAAGGTGAATAATGTGCATGTATACTTTCCTGTAAATTCTCAGGAATGGTCTATTACATCATATTTTCCTGCCAAAACTTTTCATTCTCGGACTGACAATTTCAGGAATAGATTCCTAAATAGCTTGGCTTTCGTTAAAAATTTAGTAAAATATTTTATTAGCTATAAAAGATCGTCTAAAACTCTAAAGGGTTTTAATCAGTGGGGAGTATTGTGGTTATAGAAGAGCTAATCTTCGCTAGTGAAAAGATAATTGTGTAGTTTTATAATGAATTCTCAAAAACTTGCTTTTAAGAATCTTTCATTAGGGAGACTGTGTATTTTAGTCATACAGAATAGCTACAATGAATTTTTAAGTGTGTTTTCAATTATTTCTCAAAATAGTTAACTAACCGAATGCTAAGCTAAATTTGTCGTGGTAACTAAAAATTAAAATCGTTTAGTTATAACAAATTAAGATAATTACGTGTTTACTATCTTGTATAATTACGTGGTATGTCTGTTTTTTAAACGAAATAAGGTTTAATATTTTATTTCTTGTTATAAACCAACACTACGTTAATTTAACAACTCATTTATCTTCTTAAGACGATCCACTAATGGAGGATGGAGTTTAACTTTGTTATATGAGACAAAACCCAAATGGGGCACTGATGTAGACTCTAATAGCTTTTTGAGCATTCATTAGAAAATATAAAAACTTTTTCTATTAGAATTTACATTGAAATGTGACTCAAATGAATATTAGTTGCAGTAATTTTTGACAGTTAATAGCTGGAACGATTAGTACAATGAACACTATCAGAAGATAAAAACTAGCGTTCTAACTTTAGAATCGACACAGCCACTTTTGTACATTTCGTTTTGCTCATTAAAAAATGATCCTTATTCATACCCAATCTACTGTCTACTATTATACAACATATTTTTTTATAAAAAAATCCAAACCTCACAAAGTTTAAAAAACTAGAAGCTCCCAAAAAACCGCCGCGAGACTCGCCCCAGCCTCAACATCACCCTCAACACCTACACCTAGCATGACTATTAATTCTTGCTACAGTATCCACCCATCTCGCTACTAAATAAATGTCCTTATATTACGTTTTTAATAATTCTCCCTTATATATCCACCTCTATATCTCTATCATCAGTAATAGATATTTTCTTTTTTACTACTGCACCTGTTTGATTGGGTGTATACCCCTTAGTAAACACTTGAAATCATAAACGTCAAAAACGTAATAAACCTCAAAACGTCTCCAACTTAAAATTTTTGGGTTTTCATGTTTATTTTCGTACAATTGACTCAGCCTCCTATGTTTAAGGCTTTGACTTTATTCATTCACGGTATTTAGTTTCATACCTATTGTCCTATGTACCTTTCAATCAAATTTGGAAGCACGTCCAACCACGAGCAGAAAACTCTCAAAACAACCAATTCCTTAGGGGTTTTCTATAAATCGTCTGTGTGGTTGTGATTAATACTTAACTCTTTCATCAGGGATTGAAAAGGTTTTTTGAAAAATACGTTATCGTTATCAGATTGAATATTCTTGACACCAGCGGAAAGAATTGATTTAACGCCTCCGTTACTACCGGTCCAGTTTTACTCTTAACAGGTACTGCATTTGGCCTAATCTTTCTTCTATTAAAATTAAAATATAACTGTATCCAGATTTTTGTCTCGAGTAAGACTGCATATCAATTAAATCAATCTGTACAGTTTTATCATGTCAATATGTACAATATGACTGTGATAGAAATATACAATAGAAATGTTTGTTTCGGTCCAACTTTTTGAACCCTACCTTAAGAGCAAGAGGCAAGGTATGTGTATTGATGGTGGTTTAAGACCTTAGTTGCGTCTAATCAGTATTAAAATATTATATAAGATCATTTTATACTTTTCTCAATGTATCTAGAGACACTTTCAAGCATTAAAATACAATTATAAAATTGTATAGCAAATAATATCTGTCGAATCAAAAGTCAAACTGACCTAAGACCTAATTAAAATATTTTTGATACTTCTGTCAATGTTCAGGATTCGTGGCATGTCGCGCGGCGGTTTCTTGGAAGCTTCTAGTTTTTCAAGCTTTGTGAGGTTTGGGGTTTTTCATTAAAGTGATGTTTTATAATAGTAGACAGTGGATTGGATATGAATAAGGGCCATATTTCAATGAGCAAAACGAAACGTGCAGAAATCGCTCACCATGTTATTCTAATGGGAAAAACGTGTCGATTCTGAAGTTAAAACGCTAGTTTTTCTCTACTACTATCCTCTAAAACGTAGTGTTTCTATTTGCGCTTTAAAAAACATGTTTCGGTATATGTATTAATTAACTATTGAGTAATTAACTTATTACCATCGAAGTCGACGGTGCCGGAGCCGTCCGTGTCGATCTCGGCGATGATGCCGTCCAGGTCCTCGGGCTTGAGGGCGTCGTCCAGGGCTGCCAATATCTCCCTCAGCACGGCTGTCGTTATGTATCCGTTACCTGGAACATGATTATATATGTTGTATAGACCTTGCCTGGAACAATATGTTATTTACAGGTAATTTGTGTACCCGTTACCTGGGACATGTTTACAATATTCTATGTAACCGTAGCCAGATAAATATGTTACTTACAAGTAAGTTGTGTACCCGTTACCTAGAACATGTTTATAATATGTTGTGTAACGATTATCTTTAAAATATTTACAGATAAGTTGTGCAACCTTTACCTGGAACAAGACATTATTTAAGCTGTATAACCATTACCTGGTACGTGTGAAAAGCTACCTTATGTAACCGTTCCCTGGATTACATATGCAAATAATTTTTAGGAACCGTTACTCATCACCGTTACCTATTCTCACTGTGACTTGAAACATTTGGTTCCATAATATATCATAATTATCCATTGTGAAAAATAACACTCTGTTACATATACGCGTTAAAAATATATTTACTACCCTGTGTGAAATAAACATATGTTGCTGTATAACCTTGCTGTTACATAACCATTTGACGTCACTTCCGTTGTGTCTCGCAGTTTGCTAACACCCCCATACCAAAGCATTGACATATCCATGTCAAAACTATTATTGACATAATAATGTAAAATTAATCATACGTTTGTGTCTCGCTTCCTGTCTCAAAGAGTTTGGCAAGACATTGTCCTAATGTTAAAGATGCTGTAGAACACACCCTACCTTCCTTGTCGTAGAGCCTGAACGCCTCCTTGAGCTCAGCAGTCATCGCCTCTGCGTCCTCTTCCTCCAGAAAGTTGCTGACGATCTGACAAAAACCGTCAAAGTCCACCTTCCCGCTCTCTAACGGACAGACCATGAACAATTACCAGAGAACATGCATTATAAACAATGGCTAGATACATGCAACAAATTTTTAATCATTATGAATGTCTAATTTTCTTCTAATTATTCTTATTCTTACCGACCCAACTTAAGTGGGCATTTTCATGTAAATATTATCATTAACATTGTATGTAAATGAGTGAAGGGTGAGAGTGACGAGTGTAATAAATTTAATTATATTTAGCTTTTTTCACTCTAGATAGTAAGAGTTTGCTCTCTCCAAAAGTTTTTGTCTGTGTAAAAAATAGACATCGAAACTGTTCCAAAGTTACTCTCGCAATAAATAAATATTTAGAAGATAAATATGGTGATTATCTATTTTTTGTAAAAAAGTATGGTCTAAAATGTTTTCTATACTCGGGATTAAAACGTTTGTCAAAGGATATTTGATTTGTTTGTCAGGAACTTTCTCATGTGGGTTATTCAAAGCTCCCAAATATTTCATCAAAATTTCTTCAAAATAGACCACAAACGTTGTTATTATCTTTCTGAAATGATGACCCACCCAGGTTGGTGTCTTGAGCCAAGTATATAGTAGATTGAATGTAAGATGATTGAGGTGCGGTCTTGTTGTCTTGTTAACTTACTAAGCCTGGCATGTTAAGGAATTAAACAGGCCTGTTATGTAATAGCCCATCAGCTAAGGGTCCTAAAATTTAATGGGATTCTCTGAGTTACAGACTGGTTTAATTAGGAGGAGGGTCTTTACGGTTTAACGTAGTATTCCATAGTGTGAACGTTTATCCACTCGTAACTATTCACAATTCGTGACCTCCAAGTAGCTGGATTATAGGACATTCCACCATTCATTATTACTATTCACTTATTTCACCACTACTACTATATGTGTTGTGAGGTGTGTGGTGTGTCGTGATAGTTACCCTCGACGTCAACCTCCTCGATGAGCTCCTGCAACTCTTCGTCATCAAACACTTGACCGATGGTGTTGAGGATGCTGGCGATCTTGCTGGTCTCGATGTAGCCCGACTTGGTGGTATCGCACATGGCGAACGCTTTGCGCATTACTGTAACATGCAAATGTCACCTGTCAGAGAGAAGAAAAAAATAGAAGAAGAAACATATTATCACTGAACCGGATTGTCTCACCTGTACCTAAATTTGGGAAGACGGATGGTCAATATAGTCAAAATATGAATTTTTAGTTTATTCATTTTTCTAATCTCTAATTCAATACCATTAATTTCATATAATGTTCTTTTAGCTTTTTAAATTAGTTATTCATGCATTTATAAAACCTTGCACGAAGGAATTTCTGTAAAATAGAGGGTATTTATCCACATACATATCAGGACGTAAAATATATATCTACGTAACTATTTTTTTTTTAACAGTACATTTTCAAGCAGAGGAAATAGCAAAACAAGTATTATTATTTTTAATGGGCTCAATTACACTTAAATAATTAAAAATAATTTAATTATTAGAAAAAATATATATTTAGATGAATTGAATGTATTTTAAGAAACCATTTGCTTATATTAATGTAATAATAAACCAATAATTATAGTATAACAAAATAATTAGATATTTCTAATAGTTATTGAGATACGTATACCTAAAGGTTACAAAACTAACAAGGGCAAGATATATCCATCCGACCCCCCTTACATTTGAATGAATATGTCATCTAAATTGTCTTAACAGTGACCAATCAAGAAATTAAGTGTTTTTGAGCTAGCAGTTAGTACGTATTTTGAACGGGTTGTATAACTTATCTTCAAAAATAAATATACAGCATTATGGCTAAATATTTACCAGAAAACAGAATCAGTAAGAAAACAAATAAATAAAAGGGGGAAAATAAATTATCAGCTAAATTACTTAGTATTAATTTTATGAGAAAATAAGTACAATTACTTAAATCTGGTTTACAATATTTTAATACGGCGAAGTTTAATATGTTTAAATTCAAATTATTATTAATGTTGAAAAAACGTAATTTATTTTAATTTGACAGCTGGTTATTTCTTTCTTTTAAATCACTTTAATAGATCACATGTTTGAAGTAAAATTTAGAATAAACGTTGCTAGCATCTTTCAAAAATGACATTTTGAAAGTTCATTACTTTATATCAATGGATTGTGGTTCAGTTTAAAGTAATTATTTATCTTCAAATGGTATTGAATAGTGAAAATAATTGTCATCTAGTGAGTGCTCCAGCTCCGTTTATACGGAGAAGTGTAACAAAAAGACCTTGTTCAGCGTTACAGAAGGATAGACTGATAATCAGACGGATAGACAGATAGAAATTGAGATGAGACCCATAAGCTTTTCTGGGGTGTAAAACGTAAAAATAAAAACAATTTACAGAAAAAGCTTGAATTTTATTTATATAGACTATATATTTTAAGTCTTAAACGACTTGCTTGAAAGGAGGTAAAACACATTGAGCCTGAGACGAGTTCCAAGACAATGGGCCTACGTTTCTGAGTACGTTTCTTTGTGAACGGATGCAAACAACAATAAGCGGGCAAAAGTTCTTCGTCTTTAACGTTGGCTGCTGTTGGGGAGTTTCGTTGTGACTATAAAATATATTGTTATAGATTTTTTTCATTTTAAACACAGTTTATTTTTGAACCTTATCATAGCTTAGATTTGAATATTATATTATGTTGAACACTCAAACAACTGTTATTACGAACAAAATATTAAACAACCTTCATTAAATTAAATTTCATTTATCCAAGCAAACATTTATACCTTTAAATAGTAATATTATAACTGTTTTCCAACAATAAACTACCAGGTAGAAACACTTACATAAAATACAAACAATTTTTATAAACGTTCTATTTACTAGATTATTTAATTAAAATGTACAATGTACAAATATTTTTAGATATACACTTCAAAATTAATAATGCAACTTAAATTTTTCGATTTCATTATTTTAATAATATGATAAACGTCCTTCACTTTTATAAACGTATTTTACGTAATCAGAAAAAATGTATGTCAAAACCATTAGAACACGCTCTTTACATAAAAAACTAATTTTATCGCCAAATCGTTTGCTGTAAATGACCCGTTGTAACGCATGAAAAACAGTGAACACTTGTTCCAACAATTTATAATATTGATACCTGAATGTAAACAAAACGGTTTATAGTGGTAAAGCGTGTTCTATTGTCCAAGTTGCTATTGTCAATTTCAGTAGTTTTATTGCAGAATTGCAGTAACTATCAAGTTTATGTTCCAGTGTTATTACAGTTCTCTAGTCAAGTGTTCTGGCTTATTTAGTTGAATGATTCATTAAACGGGAATTCTCACTTGAACAAAATCACATAAGCGTTCGATAAGCTTGTTGTAATTGCAGCTGACTTGAGAAGAAGCGTTTTGTTTATTGTTGCACAAAGTATCGAAATTCATTGTTGAAATAAATATTTATTTTTTACATTTCGTAACCAACCAATCACAGCCAACTAAACGTTTGGCACTAAAACTATTCGGTTCTTTAAATATGGAAAGTTCACTTCAGTTCTAATGATAATAGGATTGTTATAAAAACAAAGATATTTTCAACCAAAAAGTACTCCCTGTGGGGAAATAATCACATCATGGATAAATGTTTTTTTTAATTTAATGGTTAAATTTACAACTTAAAACAAACACATACACACATGGATATGAACATTATGCATATCTATATCCTAACGGTTGATCTGCGTGTAGTGTGTTAAAAGAGTAGTATAAAAGTGGGATGAATACTAAATGTTTTTATTAGATTAAAGCAAAAAAGTGAGACATCCCGGTAGCAGCAAATGTTCCATGTCGTCAGTTTCTTCGCGCGACGGGTGGCAACACTGGCCGTCAGGCGTCAGCTGACCAGGTGACCAGCTGACACGAGCCACACCGTCGTCTGCACCAGTGCCACTCAGCCGGATGACTTATTTATAGAGGTTGGCAGCCTTGCTCCACATCGCGCCCTCCGTAAATTTAAACGTATAAATCATTA
The DNA here is from genome assembly GCA_023375725.1 of Nephotettix cincticeps. Taxonomy (NCBI): domain Eukaryota; kingdom Metazoa; phylum Arthropoda; class Insecta; order Hemiptera; family Cicadellidae; genus Nephotettix; species Nephotettix cincticeps. Next base: position 51,355,288 of record CM041790.1, on the reverse strand, counting down.
ACCGCTGTACCCTGGCCGTACTAGGGTTTTGAAACCAATTAATTTTATTAGCAATACACGGTGAATAGGATTTGATGGAGGATATATTCTATTAAAATTGTATTCAATTGTGATAATCAAAAAAATTAACTCTAATTGTAAGAAGTTTAACTAAACTTCTAAAAAGGTACCAGTACCTTATTTTTTTTAAATATACTCAAGTTATTATTACAGTTTATTAATAATAAGACCAAAAGGACAAATTTGACTACTGTAGCACTCAACACAGTTTCTTCTCAATTATAACTAATGACACTATTTATTTGTTAGCGATTTTTTATTTATTTCCATTAATCTAACGCACATTTTTTTAAATTGACTGATTTACTTTATAAAGGAATATTTTTACTTACTGCGAAGCTTTTCTTCGTCTTCATCCTGAAAACACAGATATTTAGTTTGTATATTAACAGGATTTAAAAAATATTAACTTAATATATTTAAAAGCAATCTAAATATCGTATTCATGTACCTATTTGAGGTAATTTAAAATGCGAGTTTATAATTATTTATACAAATTAAACATTTCAAATACATAATCTAAAAACTGCGGTGGTATTCTACCGCACTCACCGGTGGATCAGGTGATTAACACAAGGTTAATTGAGAATCCACCGAATATCCAACAATTAATTTCCGTTTCGGTTGGTTACCAATTAACAACCAAAGCGGAAGTTAATTGTTGAAGATAGATGAATTTTCATTTAACCTTATGTTATTTATCTAATCTACCAGTGAGTGCAGCTTAATACAACCAATGTGTCAAGATTTTTAGACACGGAGATAAATGACTAACAAGGGATTATCTCATCTGTCTTCTGTAGTCACAACTCTCTCGCTGACTAATAATGTTGACATCAGATCAAAAATGTACTATGCCATGTATACTATCATATACATAAAACACTTGTACGAAAATACACCATTCTTTAAAAATAAATATTTTCAGCAATAAAATTTTTATTTAATTATATTTTACACGGAAAGTCAACATTTTGAGGAAAATAGTACCCACTCGTTTAAAAAGGAGTCACATTTTTACTAGTTCTTTTTTATAAATTTGTTTAATCCTGCTAGATTCTAATTTTTTCAAATACGATATGATGCTTATTATCAGCGAAATAAATAAAGGATAGTACTGATGTTTAAACTTATTAAAATATAAACGCGGTTTTATAATTTTAATAAAAACAAACTTTTGACAGTATATTTGAGTGGTATAAACCAGAATGAAGCATTAGTTACGATATAATTATATCGTACAGTGTTATAAATATAACAGTAGATCCTTGCACAGACAGCCTAGTTGCAAAGTCATGTGGGATGTGAAATGTTTGTTTAGCCAGTAATAGACCCCTTTATCTTTGCACACTTAATTCCCTGTCTCTATTGTAGCACAGTGCACGCTGCATCTGTCACTATTTGTACATGTGACTTTTTCTCTACGCCTTTTAACTAGCTGAACTTTTAAACAATACATTCGCGACTGTTGAGACACATAACATATTAAATATTGTACGCATTTTTGTATTTCAAAGGATAGTACTAGTAGTTTTCATTATCTTTTAGTACTTTAAAGTTTAAACCTTAATTTCAGTAGGAGTATTTCAGTTGGTTACGTTGGCTGTAGTTTATTAAATTATGGAAAACCTTTATAGTGCCATTTATTTATATACGGTAGTAGGAGCTTCACTAGGACTTTCAAACTGTTTTTCTAAAGTAATTGATTTTTACTGTTTATAAATTAATTAAATATATACCTCAATTTGTGAATATTTTTCAACAAAACTCAATATTTTTCAGTCAAACTTTGAGAGTTCATTATACATTATTCTTTGTTTTCAAATATTGGAAGCTGAGTTAATATCTTTTAATCGCCCAGAAGAAAACAGGATGAATATTTCACTCTGATTTCAAGGAAATACACAGTATATGTTAAAACTAACTTGTGTATTAAAATACCTCACACAGATATAGTTTGAAATAAGAGCATTTTTAAACTACAAATGTTCTTAAGATTTAGAAAAAATTCTCAAAAATATTTTAATAAATCTGGAACATTTTTTGAACAATGGAATATCGTACTCATGGAACATAATGCTATATTTTTACTGTAGTATATTGTTTGCACAATTCTTATATTTGGCTGCTTAACAGTTAAAAATTCACTATCTCTCGCATACGGATCCAGTATTATTTTACTAAGTCCACCAAACCCAGTTAATAAGATAATCGAAAAGAAAAAAGAATTTTATTTTGAGAGTAAATATTTATTAGTAATATTTTAGTGATTTATGCAAGAATGTTGAGTAAGGCAACAGCAAAATTTGATGAAAATACAGACTGTTCACGTGTTAAAAAAGTTAAGATCAATAAAATACAAATTTTATGGAAATGTTTGTATATCTATAAAACAATTTATGGGTAGGTGAAAAATCTTGATAGAACATACCCTTGTCAAAAATCATTTACCACCTTCCCATCATGATTCAATAGTTTTTTAATAATAGGTGTTTTCTAAACAAAAATTCTACACTTGGTTTAAACTATTTTTTTTTAATTAATTCTGTAATAGGGCTGATATCGTGGTATATATTGGCTGGGGATTTAGTATGTATTAGCTGTAACATCGGCGAAGATTGATCACTACCTCCAGGCTATAATACGGCTATAATACGCTATCTACGTACATTATATTACCGCGGTTACTTTAAATTTTGTTCAGTCTGGTTTAAAATAGAATGTGTTTTATTGCATGTCATTATTTTTGTATTTGAAAAAAATGCTATGAGTTTGATGATTTCCCTGACTCAATTTATTCTTTTTTTCTAATATCCATAACTCACTTAATTGTTGGGTTTAAATACGCAAAAATATAAGCTACTTTTCCTAAACTTAGATAAGTTGACTGTTCCAACCGGTCAGAATATTTTGCCGTGGAAACCATTTTTGGTGAATTTTTTAAATTGAAATAAACGAGAATAAAAGTCCTAAAAAAGAACTATTCTACTCAATATTATGAAATCTTAAACTCATTTTAATAGTAAATCTTCTGATAATCATTTTAATTAACTAAGTTTGTTAAATTTTGCTACGGGTTTGTTTCCTTCTGGATCGCAATATAAATGCACCAACACGGTAAGTTGCCGGGGTTTCGTCTGTGATCCACCTCACTTCGGTTCAGATATAAAGCCTAGACATAAAATTTTCAACCCAAAAGGGTTCTTTGAAAGTCTTAAAATCCCAAAACACTAAAGTCTAACGTCACGTATTTGATTTATCTATCATGCTGATAGGCTGATATCGTGGTATATATTGGCTGGGGATTTAGTATGTATTAGCTGTAACATCGGCGAAGATTGATCACTACCTCCAGGCTATAATACGGCTATAATACGCTATCTACGTACATTATATTACCGCGGTTACTTTAAATTTTGTTCAGTCTGGTTTAAAATAGAATGTGTTTTATTGCATGTCATTATTTTTGTATTTGAAAAAAATGCTATGAGTTTGATGATTTCCCTGTCTCAATTTATTCTTTTTTCCTAATATCCATAACTCACTTAATTGTTGGGTTTAAATACGCAAAAATATAAGCTACTTTTCCTAAACTTAGATAAGTTGACTTTTCCAACTAATCAGAACATTTTTCCGTGGAAGCCAGTTTTGGTGAATTTTTAAATCGAAATGAACGAGGATAAAAGTCCTAAAAAAGAACTATTCTACTCAATATTATGCAATCTTAAACTCATTTTAATAGTAAATCTTCTGATAATCATTTTAATTAATTAAGTTTGTTAAATTTTGCTAGGGGTTTGTTTCCTTCTGGATCGCAATATAAATGCACCAACACGGTAAGTTGCCGGGGTTTCGTCTGTGATCCACCTCACTTCGGTTCAGATATAAAGCCTAGACATAAAATTTTCAACCCAAAAGGGTTCTTTGAAAGTCTTAAAATCCCAAAACACTAAAGTCTAACGTCACGTATTTGATTTATCTATCATGCTGTGTATTCTTAAAAGTTTTTTCCACATTCGTTTTGTAAGTACAGTAGGTTCCGTTTCGTCTTTTATCCAAGAGTTTTAAGTTTTGTCGTCCTCTTTTCGGCCAAAACTTGCGTCATTTTACTATAAATCTCATCGTGAATAATTTATTTTTTTTATGAAATCACTTATCAGGAGAGAGTAAATTTCAATGAAATGTTCACGTTGGCAAATGTTTCTCGTGGTTGTCATGGAAACGACAGAATTTCATATAATATACAACAGTTCTCTGGAATCTGATTATCGAATGCGAGAAACCACGATCGTTCACACAATCTTCTGTTAAAATTTCCAAATCATTTTCGTAAACCTTAAAATTATTCCGTAGCAGCATATCATCGTATTCCGCCAGAAAATATGGGAGATGAGTAAGTCAGTCAGTTGGCAAGAATCATTAAAATTAGGGATTACTAGACGGTAATCAGATGAAGCTGAACAAAAAGTTTTATCCCAAAATTTCAAATATTGGTAATAAGAGAACTATAACAATTTGCCAATCTTCCATGAGGGATAATTATCGATTACTTGTTACTTATTCAACATGGGGAATAAGTAGATTCACTGCAATGAAGAAATGTTTTCATTATTTGTCAGCATACGTTATTATAACACTTTAATATAGAGAATAGTGTGCCAAGTTTTATCGCTAAAACTTTATGTTTTGACATGGATATTTCTTAGCTCTGGGGGAGTGTTGGTGATTTTTAAGATGGAAAATATGTAACAGGTTTCCATAGAAACTACTATTGAATTGAATTTTTAATATAAAAGAATAATAACAGCTGTTTATATGAACTGAAAACATTCCCTTTAGACATATCCATGGTCTAACCAATTTCCCCAGTGAATAAAAACTTTTTTTAGATTTTTAGTCACAAATTTTTTTTTCATCGAATTACTCTACAAAATAAAGATTTCGTTTGTTAGTCTTAGAATGACAAATCACAAATTGTCTAAGCGAATATTACGGTTCTTGTGACCATTAATGTGTTAATTATTAGAAAATATAAATGTGTGCATTATTACCTAAAATGCAATGTACAATGTTCAAACAATTTTTTATTGATGAATGTAATTAATTGTTTGTCTAAAGAACAGTATGAGCTATTAGTGTAACATATCAATATACGCTGCGTTGTATGTTAAACTCTTAGTAATACTTTGGACTTCAAAGCTAAACATATGATATACCGTTATTACCTTTCTAAAATGTTGGGCTAGAAATAAGTGTAAGATGATTGTGGCGCGATCTTGTAGTCTTATTACTGACTAAGGCTGACATGTTCCTTATACAGGACTGTTAATTAATAGCTCAACGGCCAATGGAAGGGCCTACATTTTAAGTTCCGAACCCCAATTTTATCTCTGAACTACGAAGTTCAATTTTATAGTCTAAGCTATGACTATATGGTTGATTTATTATGGTCATCCAATACAATACTAAGTGGTGACGTAGTGAACACTTACCATGGCTACAGCGGACTGTCACCCCTCGCTCCGGGAGAGAGAGCACACCCTATAAGAGAGAGAAGCAATCGACTACAACACAGCAGGTTCTGGGTCTTGAAGCCAGCTGAGAGATGTCCGAATGATGGACACATCCTATTGTTGTACATTCGGGTGTCATATTGTTTAAAAGCTATAAATAAATGCATGCGCGAATTCACACACAGGGTGTGTTGGTAAAAATTGGTCATACTCTTTTCTTACTAGATACCTTTATTTCTCTTTTTTTCATTTTCAAAAACTATTATTGGAGCCTACTTAAATCTTCATCAGTGTCACCGTATTGGACTTTTCTCGTATAAAATAATTTGAAATGCATTTTTCATTACTCCTCTCTCGACAGTAATTAAACATTTTTTAATAAAGCATTTAAAACAAACAAGATGACAATTTATTCTTGTCATTACTATTTAAAACCAACCCAAAGTTCCCAAACTGTTCAACATTTCCGTTTTTAGCTTAATTTAGAAATTAAACAACATACTTTTTTTAACTTTTAAAAATAATTTATTTTGTTATGTGGTCAGTGCTACATGACTATTCCAATTTTTCTTTCTTTGTATCTTTATAACTGAACATTTCATTTTATATCATTTTCAATTAACGCATCATACAACTTGCTTAAACCTTATCCAAGAAAACAAAACCCCATTATATTGCGAGACATTACAACATTAAACGAGACATTGAAACTAAAAACCCCATCAATGTAGTTCTAGCGAAATATTTTTAAATGAAAAGTTGTTTTTCACTGTAGAACTATTAGAACTGTAGAAATATTAATATTTACCTATGCAGCTTATTGGTCACTAAATAAAAATTTAAAGAGATAATAGTTTAATTTTTTGTAGAGTTTTGGTTTAGTTTTCAAAGAAGATCGGTTCACTGATTACTAATTATTTCAAGTTATTCTAAATTTATTTTCAACAACCAATTTATTTCTATAACACACACACATTTATTTTACTACGGACCAACCCCGGATGGTTAGCCTGTTATTGGAACCCAAGACTCCTAAACTAGCAAGACACTCGTCATGAAAGCTGTCATTTCATTTTGATGAATAGTTAACTGTTTTCAGTAATCCCACAATTTGTCACAATGCCTGCTCAGCTGTGCGCTCGCCTGCTTAAATCTTGTATTCACCTGCCAGAGCCAGCTCAGTGACGTCAGGCGCTTGTTATAGACCCCTACAAGTCTGCAAGTCTGCACTGGACACTCGAGGTTTAAAAGATAATACAACAGTTATAGAACCACGCTTCACGCCCACCCGGTAGCCTTCATACAACAGCATTCCTGTGTAACATCCGTTCTGGAGAGCAAGAAGCGTTATAAAACTATGTGGAAGCATTATTTGTCAAATAATATACGAAATAATTATTAATAATCACAAATCACCTGCACTAGAAAGACGATTATTGATTAATTATGTTCATTAATCAACTGTTCCGTAAAAATTCCCGATTTAATCAAGATCAAACGTAAACTAAAAACTCAATCGATGTCGTGAATCTGTTTTTGAACACTTTACATCCCCCAGCCTATATTTACAAATAAAACCCCTGTAAAATTCCCAAAATTTGTATTTTTTAGTATATTTGTCGAGGAAACTAGTCGTAATTTATTATAACAGATGTTCTTGTTTCATGATACAAATTTGAAGGCCGTTATCTTATCCCATATCACATAAGAGTGAATTAAATTCTCAATTCAACAAAATATTCCCTTTTAAAGAAGTTAACATCTTTTTATACAGTTAGCATTGATGTCAGGAATATTTCTAATGTTTGTGATAATGTTGGTAGAATAGCTAAATAAATGTCAGTTTATCTCTTTACTCGTATTTACCCAAAAACTATGAGTACGGTCTAATATTCACACGATGGATGTTGGGTGGGCGAACTTATAAAAACCCTACAATGATCAGAAACTTACATACAGTAGCTTACTGGAACTTGATTTGTAACAAATTTCCAAATAATTCTGCTGCAAGACCGACCCTGGTAAGAAGATATTCCATATTCTATTAAAACTTTTAATATACCTGTGTTGATCATTTGGTTGTATTAGCTACAACTACTTGTTCAAACATTTTTGTATCTAGTAACTTTGTTTACGAAACTTCCTAGTATTTTCCACCACACTAATGTTACTATCACTTTTTTGTTCTCATTTCTTGTGTATTACTACTTCAAGTATAAAATTCTGCAGTGATTAAATTTTCTACAATTAAAATACATTTTGCGTGTGACAATAATCTCATATATGTCTAAAGGAAATAAAATTCTGGTTTTAAGAAAGTGATTATGTTTATTTCAAAAAATTACATTAAACGTTCGTAAATTAATATAGTAACAAACAAAACAAATAAATACAACAGACAGAGATATTCAATATAAATTAACGAAGTTGTTTGTTGCACTTCTCGAAGGTCACATCTGAATATTCTCACTCCCCAGTCATCATTTCCATGAACTCTGGAATCAAATAAAAATTAATTATTTAGTATAATTATTTATATAATTACACAGTTTGTTTGTTTTTAACTGTATTTATCTACGACCATTGCTAAAATTACCAATAAAGATAGGCCCACTGAAGGCAACGTAATGAAGAGGCTCATTACTAAACGGAAATTGAAAACCGTTGCTTATGAGTTCAAAACGATACAGATGTTTCATTACGATACAGGTTATATACCAATCAGAGCTTAGCATTTGACGAAAGTAATGTCATTATGGATATAATGAAATGTAAAATCAGCCGATTTATCCATAAAGATAGCGCGTTTTAGTGGCTAACCTCAAATGTGAGTTTTGAACCATTCACAGAATAAGAAAACGTAATTCGCACGTAATCAACTCCATTTTTTTGATACCCTGAATATTGCAATGGTCGTAGATACATGAATTATACAACTTGTTTTTAAAAGTCTGAATATTGTTGGTTATAGATAAAATAGTGTATGCTACGATTGTGGCATGCCTTAAAGCTAGTTTTAAAATATATTGCATGTCAAACGCATTAAATGTGCAAAAAAAGCTCAAATATAGGTTAAAGTTTAACCTATATTTGTTCTTTCAAATTTTTTCTTCAACTAGCTGTGAGCTTAAAATCTAGTTAGAACCTAAATAGGTTTCACAACAGTAGAAACATTTGCTTCTTTCTCTGAATTATATAAATGTCTTGAATAAATCTTTGTTTATTAAGTTTTTTAGAACCAAATTGAAACTCTTCATTATAATGTATTATTTAACAGTGTTAAGGTAATGATTGCTGCAAAATAAATCTAGAAGAATTTATTTTATTTTTCTTAATTGGTCAATGTTATTTTTATTTTAGATGAGTTTTAGTTTTTTACAAGCGAATGAAAACACAAAGGGGCCGTGGAGTGCGATATTTGTGTCACTACAGTGGGCCCAATAAATTTGTTCATGTGTTATGTTTTTGTGAGGCATATATTGGTCAAAGAGGTCGGCTACTCCTGCAATGTAAATGTACTGAAACTTGTATGTTTTAAAAGGAAAATGATAGCTCATTTGAAATAATCGTAGTAATATAAAATTAGGTTAACTATTTTCAGAGAGTTTTTTTAGTAGTAAGGTATGGGGAGCCTCTGACAACGTAACCTTTAAGAATGGGTTATGTGGTGGATTAAATATATTTGGAAATGAAATTTTATATGAAAATTTAATGGAAGATGAACAAGAGTGTATTAGTGATATGAGCGAGTATTTGAACGGGAGTGATAGGGCTATGAACACTTGTAAAAGAACAGGAGATTGTGTGAGAACAAGTGAGTGAGTGTTTTTTGGTTAGCGAAACAGTAAGTGTAAAATCACTGGTAAAAGATCATGAAAGAATGAGAGAAAATTGCTTTTGTCAATAATAATATTTATATATGAAATTGTGTCTGAATATTTAGGCCTACTGATGAATGAACTGGAGTGCTGTAGGTTAATTGTCTTTAAACTGTTAAGAGTTGGGGTATGAGTGTAAATGAACCTGAGTGTTGTGGTTAAAATGAAATTATTTTTTTAGAAATATCTAGTTATTTAGTGTTAAGTAAAATTAAATGTAGTGTTGGAGGGTGAATAAAATTTTGTCTGAATAATTTACTAGTAAATGAACGAGTGTTGGAAAGTTGAATGTAAATAAAGAGGAGTTATTGAAATATATTTTGTTTGAATATTTATTAGTAAAATGAACACGAGTACTGTTGAGTACTGTTATGTTGAATGTAAGAGGAGTGTTATGGTCAAATGAAATGAAATTTTACTGGTGAATTAACAGGAGTGCTGGGGAGGTTTGAAAGAGAATGAATTGAACTGTCTGCCAAAAACAGAAATTGCATACACATCATCGTATCCACAGCTTAATTTTAACTGCATTTCCTCTGTGCAATTTCCAGTCACGGCCAAGACAGCTGATCTTAGTGAGCTAAAAACATCTATATATTTAATACGCTAGGCATATGTTTGTAATATTTGTTGTAAAGTGGTGGTGCTACCAATTACAATGTTCCAGGTGTCGTTAGAAAGTTCTTAGCATGTAATTTTCCCATTAATTAAAAAATGTTTGAACAGTCACCGTGGCAATAGAAAAATATGATGTCAAAGTCACGATTTCCCCCATAGACTTAATAGGTACACATAAAATATTGAGACATCAGCGGTTTATTTGAGGAGGTGGTTGAATAAACAATTAAAATCTGACATAATGGAAACTGGAAGGCATCGACCAGGGCAGCCAAGAGAAGGAGGCCGACGAACTGTAACTGGTAGACGCGAAAGAAATTCACACAATTGTCGTTGATAGCTGAATACTGAATAGCTGAAGCACCTTTCCGTAGTCAGTGTGCTCTCCAACAGCCACGTGAAGATTTTACATTTAATTTAAGTTACTGTTGGATAATCGCTGCATAAGCTGTTCCGCTTATAATTTCAAAGGTGCAGCAAACATTCCCCGGAAGAATTCAACAGAACAACAAGAGATAGTCACGACTGGTATCCATTATATCGCAGAAGGGACAATACCACTGCAGAAATTCGTTAGGAAACAAACGATAACCGGTATGTTGTCCCCTATAATTCGTTTCTTCTCATGAAATACAGATGCCATTTGACCGTTGAAGCTTGCATGTTCGTGAAGAGCATCGAATATATCTTGAAATAAGTTCACAAAGGATTCGATTCCGCTACTGTTAAGTTTACACGCGGCGAAAAAGTATCGAACCAATTAGTTTATGACGAAATTAGTTCCTAAGCGGCAGCTACGTTGGATCAACAGAGGCTGTGTGGAGAATTTTTGAACATGAATTGCATTACCAGACCTACACTATTGTTCGCCTTGACTGTCATCTTCCTAATGAACAAGTTGTGTATTTTCGCGAGGGCGAAGAAGCAGTTGTTACTCCCAAGCTAACTAAACTACACGCATACTTCAGATTGAACCAGATTAAGCACGAGGCACTTATTCATCTCTACAATGAAATACCTAGGCATTATATTTGGAATGAAAGCAACAAGTCTTGGAAAAATCAACAACGAGGTTTTGATAAAGTTAAAGTTTTGATAAAGTTGACTTTATACAATAAACAAGAAAAACGTCGACCTTTTTTATTTTCGGCAAAACGTAACAAATAATCCATTGGCACTTTGGGAAGAATTTAGAACTCTAATGTCTGAAGATTATACCAGACAAATGAGAGAGGATGTTGCGATTAACAGAACACTCATTCACATACAAGAAATGCCTCTAACTAACAACACATCATGCAATTAATTGGGATTTCCAACGCCGTCTACAAATTCGAGGTTAGAGTTTCACGTTATGGATCAAAGGCAGTGCTTTTGAAGAAATGTATGCCAAGGCGAGTCAAGAAAAGAAGACCATCATTAATACAATTTTGTTATCTGTCAAAGGTTCATCCAATCAAAAAGTTTTCTGTCTTTCCACTCATGCGGGATGTGGGAAAACCGTCATGCAGAATCAATTCATTGCAAACTTCGTTCACTCAATATATCTTTTCTCCCGTGTGCCTTCAGTGGAATCGCAGCAAGTCTACTAGACAGCGGGTGCAATCTACATTATCGGTTTGGACGTCCGATTCCGATACTACAGAATTCCAGAATTCACTGTCATCCATAACTACGAACAGTGCTAGCTAAATTCTGGCTAAATAACTGGCTGGGTGGTGTAGTGGTTATAATACCCGCCTTCAAAACTGAAGGTCGCCGGATCGAATCCCGTAAGGGTCAAATCTGGACCCAGTCGCCATTTGTCATTGGGCTACTAATTAATGATGCTTCCTAACAACAGGTCGACGTTAGGTAGTAACAAGACCGGGGTTTGGACCGTTCCCCATCAAAACGTTAAAAATGCCACTGGCGTAGAAATACACAAAATAAAAAAAATAAATGTGATGTTAATCGTATCAGTTCTTTGATTTTGATTGATGAAATATCTATTTGTCCCATGTACGCTTTGCAAAAAATTGACCGCCTGCTCAGGCACTCTTCTTTCTGCTCAAATTTGTGGATATTTCCGGCAAACTCTACCGGTTGTTATTTGCGCAATTTGCGGTTTGAAAATTGCGTCAAGTATTTTCTGGAATCAAATCAAGAAACTTATTAACACAAATATGAGAGCACACAATTCCGAAACCGAATTCATGTATTTATTACAACATTTTTTCGCTACAGTAGAGCTTGAAGTAGGAGACGACATAATCGAGTTAACTAATCAAATAAATGGTGTCGGCGATCCGGTTGAAGGCATTAATTCGATTTCAGAGATTATGGAGACGGATGAAATCGTTGATTGTGCAATTCTCTGCCCGAAAAACGAAGATTGTTCTTCGCTAAATTCAGCAATTTTGTAAAACTATAAGGCCAATATAAACTTAATATATTGAAAGACTCACAGAGCCAGCAGTGACGATATCAACTACCCGATGGAATTCTTGAATAGTTTATCTGTTAGCGGACTTCCGGCTAATGAACTCAAGTTGAAGAAGAACGCCGTGGTTATGTAGCAAAAGGTATAATTAACGGAACAAGGATGAGAGTTAAGAGTTTGCATCGTATTTCAATTGACTGTGATGTATTGATTCTCTAATCAAAATAATTTTATTGATAAACCTTATAAAAAATCTCTATAAACAATATTGCGAGTATAATAACGGTTGTCTCTACGAAGTTAGCCTTAATGTTCTCTATATTTTATGTAGACTTTAAGTCCATCAAAAGATCGGGCTCTACTTGCTACGATATACAGTTGGCTGTGACCAAACACACCGGTGTTTGGTCACAACCACCAGAACCGTCTGGGAGAACTACTCCAACCTTACGCCAAAATTGGCACTGTGATTTGATAATGGTCATAGCAAATGCCACAATAATCGGGATCTGTGTGCGCTGGAGACTGAACGGTAACAGGGTATCGGATGAGCTCATATATATTCGTGGTATAAGAATTCTTTTTCTACTAAACAAATAAAAGAATTCTTATGTCAATCTTTGCGTAAGGTTGGAGTAGTTCTCCCAGACGGTTCTGGTGGCTGTGACCAAACACCGGTGGTCACAGCCAACTGTATATCGTAGCAAGTAGAGCCCGATATTTTGATGGACTTAAAGTCTACATAAAAGATAGAGAACATTAAGGCTAACTTCGTAGAGACAACCGTTACTATACTCGCAATATTGTTTATAGAGATTTTTTATAAGGTTTATCAATAAAATTATTTTTATCATAATTAAGTTGACTTGATTTTCTTTAAATAGAATCACTTAATATTAATTGCCTACACGCATTAGTGGACAGCCTTCACAGAGGACGATTTCGTGCTGCCAGGTACGCTAGTTTCTTATATTTTTATTGAAAGATTATAAGATATAGTTCAGACTATTTGTAATCATACCAGAAATGAAATGGTTAAGGAAGTAAGATTCCCAATAATGCTCACCTTTACCACTAATATCGCAGGTCTAACCATGGATAGACAGTAGCGTGGAGAGTAGATACAACTTCACGCTATTGTCAGATCAACTTCTAGTCAACGGTTCTAATTAAAGGTATCCTCCGTCTGTAGAAACTGGACCTACTTACTACCTTTCGGTCTGAGTTTTCTGTTTTAGACTTTTAGAGGGTTAGTTCTCATAAAGATTACCTAAATCTAGGATGGATTCTCTGGGTGCGTACATGTAGTATTTCTAACCTGACCACATATTTTAACCGTTTTTAAGCAGGTAAGTGTCTGGAGAAGTTTGAAGAGTGTTTTTCTAGGATAAATCTTTGTTATCTCTCAGTCTCACATTACAAATTGGAAACCTGTGTAGAAAAATTATTCCCGCCTATCCCTAAAAAGGTGGCTAAAGTAGCATATACCATAGCATTGTACCATAGAACAATATCTGTATGGACAGTTATTGGCTGGAACGATTTGTGTAATAAGCACTACTTAATTAACTATTGTAATGAGTAATCAACTAATTACCATCGAAGTCGACGGTGCCGGAACCGTCCGTGTCGATCTCGGCGATGATGCCGTCCAGGTCCTCGGGCTTGAGGGCGTCGTCCAGGGCTGCCAATATCTCCCTCAGCACTTGCGTTGTTATGTATCCGTTTCCTGCACACAGAGTAATGATAAATTTAAAGATACACTATATACATTGTATTGTATAAAGGTTATCATTTCCCTTTTTATTTTTAGACTTTATTTATACTTTTAGCGTACAATGCTGATTTAACAAAATGAAAACAACAGTTGGCTGTACATGGACATACTATAGAGATTGTAATAATCAAATATTCATATTTTCTTCTTTATTTTCCAAATTTGTTTATGTTGTTTAGTGAACAAAGCTAATTACATGATGAAAAGTATGATTTGAACTTAACTTATGGGTAATTTTAATCACTACTGTAGTTTGGGACCAGAACCTTCATTTGTGAAGCGTGTATTTTAATGAATTTTCATACCACCATTTATTTTGTATATCTTTAGCTTAATCGGAAGTTGTTAGTGTAACAACTAAAACTATAGGTCACCTAAAATTCGTTATACAAATTAATTTTATCTAAAATATTCATCAAGTTTTAAATGTTTTTTTACCAGTAAATAGTTTTTCTGTACTTGTAGTATAAAACTTTATGATTGATTTTAAATATTTAATAAAACAGGTTTTTAGTTCTAAATATATTGAGAATGTGTTGTGGCAGTTCTAAACTGCACAATTGCAATCTCCTTGTGACAACAACGTTGCTACCTCCTTCACCTCCTTACCCTCCTTGTCGTACAGCCTGAAGGCCTCCTTGAGCTCGGCTTGCATAGCATCGGCGTCCTCTTCCTCCAGGAAATGTGACACGATCTCACAGAACTGGTCAAAATTAACTTTCCCCGTCACTGTAACACGTGAATAACATAGCTACACAATTATTTAGAAACACCTTCCCATTGTTAAGTTCTGGTAAACATTCAACATTCATTTTATTTAAATTTTATAACGGAAACAAATTTTGCTAATTGCAGCATCGTAATTCTTTACCATATGAAGAAACTTAACATTGAATGGTTAGTTGAATAAATTTATCCCTCCATCTTAAAAGAATTTAAAAACTCTTAAAATATATTTTCAGAAAACCTAAAAGAATTATGAAGAAGTTAAAAGAAAAAGAAAATTATTATGCTTATAACGTGATGTATTATATTTTTTTAGTTTCCTTCAAGGGTTGGCAACACTGACACTCTGGATCGACTTCCTCTATGACCTCTTCCAGTTCCGATTCGTCAAACACCTGGCCGATGGTCGTCAGGATCCCGCTGATCTTGATTGTCTCTATGAACCCGGACTTGTTGACGTCGCAAAGTTGGAAGGCTTTGCGCATCACTGCAACCAACCGGAAACAAAAACTAGCATTATTATAGACTAATATTATATTTATATTAGTATTACTGTATATTATATTTATGATTTAGGTATTAGGGTATTATATTAACGGAATATATCTTAAAAATTACGATGTTTTTTTATATTTTATATTGATTTAATAGTTTCTTTTTAATATAAATACTTATGTTTCTAAATATATAGAACAAAGTCGTGTTAGTTACACGCATTATAACTCCAGAACGGCTGGACCGATTTTAATGATCTTTGATTTTTTTATTCGTCTCTGCTCCGGTCATGCTTTAGGCATATTCAGTTTCCATAAATTCAATTAGTTTCCATTTTATAGCGTTTTAAATTTCTAATGTTAACCTTATGGGTACTAAGTTTGTCTACAAATGTTCTACAATAAAAACATTTGATTGCTTAAGCTACAGCTGTTGTTTTACTTTCCATTAGCAATATGCTTTACTATCTAATGCCATCTGAATCATTCATTAATGTAAAACAATGAAGTAAATTTGTGCTGAACAAAATGAACAGCTTTATTCGCTACGTTAATAGTTAACGGTTTTGGGGGATTAACGTATTTATGTTTTTATTTTCTGTCTGATTAAAAGTCATGTGTTAATATTTTGGCCAAATAAAAAAATAATTACAATGTTTACACCTATTACATTATTTATTTTAATAACCAGCTGTTGTACATCTAAATATACAAAATAAGGTCGTTTTAGTTACATCATTTATAACTGGAGAACGGCTGTTAGGTTACGTGAGGTTATTATTATAAAAATACCGAGATTCAGAAAATTTCATCTTTCCTATAAAAAGCCATATAGGTTAGCGTTAGGTTTGGTTTGGGTTTAGGTTGGATTAGGAAATTGTAAATCAATCCACTCAGATTTATTTTTGGGAATGTTATTAATGTCTTATAATTACAGTATTCTTATTAACTTTGCCGCGACCCAGAATATTTAATCTTTCACAATGAAGCCGTAATGCTATTCGACTTCGGAACATGGCCAATCTCGTTAACATGTATTTATTGCTAGGCGTTACGAAGTTCGCCGGATCTGCTAATGTTCTGTATAAGACATTATAATATAAATTATGCCTGTTAAAAATTAAAAACTCATTATCCTATAGAATTATCTCCAAGACTTGAATAAAGAAAGTTAAAGTAAAGAATGTAACTTTTGAAATTTATTTTAGCCAACAATCGATTCTAAGGAGATATAAGAGCTATTTTCATAAAGTTTAATATCAATTATTTGCCAATTAAGGATGAATTCAATTTATTACATGGAAGTATAACTTTAACAAGTTTGATCTCACTAGTAAAGTAAAAAAGAGTCTCGATAAAGACTGCACAAGCTTTGGTGATGCTTTTAAAATATTTTGAAACTGACTAATTTATCATTTATGACGTTTTATTCACCATCTTGTGAGCGTGATTGTTTTTATTATAAATCAATAAAGCTTTGTGTTTTTAAAGCTTTTACCAGTAATAATCATATTATTTTAACAAGAATATTTAGACTAATTAAACCTTTAGACAATATTGTTTTCATATTTATCACATTTTAATTAGTAGATGAGGCCCCGTGAGAGTAAAACTTATGAAGATATATGAGTAGTAATTTATGAGTATGATTGATAGCTGTTTATCAAAATGACTCCGTATAACATGTAAAAGTTCGCTATTTATAAGTAAGTTCTAAAGCAAAACAGAACAGATAATCTGATTACACAACTTACCGCGCATTTTTTCTTCGTCACTATCCTGAAACCAAAGATCAAGTATTTTATGTTCCAAACAAACAATTTTGTATTAATTAAAAACTTTAAATCTAGTATTATTGTATGCAAAGCATATGTGAAATAGGGGAATGTATGTAACTGTTACCTTCTCATATTGTACGCTCCGATATATGAACATTGTTGTTCAAAGACAGATTGAGGGACAGAACAATTTTAAATGTTAACATTATTGTTATGTACAACATTTTTACATTTTCTTTATTAATTTTATCGTTTATTATAACTTCCAAAAATTTTAAAAAATTGTGTACTTTCATATTGTCAGTGTTGATTTTGATGTCCCAGCAATGCTTGTTCACGGACATCACTCTGAGTAGCTGAGATAGATTTCTTATGTCAAAAAAGTAAAGTTTTATGTTTGTATTATTACTTTTTCGTGTATTAATATAGTTACGAGTTAATATTTTTGGTTTCAACTCCGTCCTTTAACTACTTTTAGGTCCTTACCATTACATATAGTAAGCTTGAGAACTAATATTTCTCCCAATGAAATGCTATTGTAATTTAAAAATTAAGTGCTATGTTTTCTACACTTTTGAGGGGAAAAGATAATTATATTTTAAAATTTAGTTAAATATTTCCTTTTACTGTATGAGAGTTAATAGCTAAAAAATTAAATTAAATATATGTTGTAAAAGTTTTTTGAATGTATACAACCTGTACTCACCATGCCTGTGGAAGTAACTGAGATTCCTGCCCGCGCTCACGACTGGAGTTGTATTTATAAATCACAACAAACTACAAACACTACCTGGTTTTGCCGATCTCTGGCCAAAACAACTGCATTTGATGAAACATGCGATTTATCTATTACACAATCATAGTCATAAGAGTTCCTATAAATATAAAGAGAGGTGTGGATCACGAAGAAACTTTCTGTCGAACATTTGTTAGTCTAAATGCTAAATTTCTATCCATAATCTTGTGCTTATACTTTAATTGAACTTTGATGGAATTTCTGCAAACATTTATGCTTTTTGCATAAAAGTTGGTTCATAATCATAGTCGTATTCGTGTTCATTAATAAGCTTTTACGATGTATTCGTTTTTTCTTCACCCCAAACCATAAAACTCATTATCTTTCTTGGTTCCAGATCACCTGAGCACGGGATCAGATCCCGAATTCCGAAATGTCGTGAAATTTCGTTCAAATAATCGTGAATTCCCGGAGAAAAAATCTAAATAACATAAACCCACCACCACTAACAATGAATCATTGCTGTGCTTGCCAATGGATCCTTAACGTTTCAACAAGGAATTATTCAAACCTAGGTCTGATTGTTACCTATCTTCAACCAATTGGTAAAGCATTGAACCGATGACCCTAAAATTTTTTTGAGAGGTTCAATCAATCCAAAGAATAAAGTATCTAAAAATAATGAAAGGTCACGAAAAAACTTCTCGCCAACCATATGGCACTTTTAACACCGGTAACGACTTTGTTTAGTTACTTTATAAGCAAAGTAAAGTAAGCATAAAAATTCTTGATACCTAATACATTCATCAATTTTGTTTTGTGACAATTATTAATGTATGATTCTATTATGTATGTATGATATCTTAGTCCTTGATTCGACTCATAGTGAACGAATCACACCCGTAAGACAACAATGTGTCAAAACTTCATCAGTTAAACTATGTTTTAATTCGAATGATTAAAATGTAAAATGTGTCAGTTGTGAAGTATAACTAAGGTTAATAGTGTACAGTAGATCACCCTAGGGGGTGCTTCGGTGCTACAGCACCACGAGAGGAAGGTTTTTATAGAACATAATTTTGTTTTACAACTATTACCTTACCTTTACCTTTCAAATTAGCATTAATTACTTCGTGGTAAAGTACTCGCCACGTAATCTGAGGTCGAGTTCGATTCCGGAACAACTCGTCATTTGTTATTTATAAACTGATATAAGATCAAAGTTTAAACGGTTGTCTATAAAACCTTTTAAACTTGACTAATGTAGAAAATGAATAAAAATACAAAACAATATTATGTTATTTATTATTTTAGAGTTTATAAAAATGAAAGCTGTTTGTATTAATCAATATACTGAACTTATTTTTTGTCATGTCAACTTTCTTAAATAACATTTTTACTTCCCTGAGAGAAATAAGTTAGATCATAGATATGTCAAAAGGAATATTTTCAGTTCCTCTAAACAGCTGTTCTTATTCTTATAGGTATATTAAAAATGCAATACTTAGTTGGCTCTGATAGTTTCTATAAAAATCCTGTTTCATCGTACAGAGTCATCCACCGTGGTTACACCTACTGAAAGTATTTTTAAGAAAGTTGTACCGTAATGGGTGTTGAAGTGTTAGATGGCCTAGAGAGATAACACACGCATTCGCCATAACTTTGACACGCACAGCCGTTAATCGTATTTATCATCTCACGTCAACTTGGCCCGCGTACTTGTTTCACGACATGTCAGAATATCGACCGAAATATTACTTTTATGTAATGCATGAAACGAGTGAAGCAAATTTTCCACTTCTACAAGGTTAATAAAATCAGAGCATAATTTTGTATGGTTTATTACATTGGGAAACAGTAGTCATGCACACGTTTCAAATGTTTAATAACTTTTATCTTGTCAAGCATTATCTTTAGATATCACAAAATAGTTGTAAAAGTCATGAAACTGATGTAAATATTGTAAGTATCCCCGTTATATTAGCGAATTTCCCATAGGGAAGAAGCTATTACCGTAGGACTCATGGCGAGACTTAAGCCCGGGACCATGTTATTTTTTCTTCTTTAGGTACCCAGAGACCAAAATCAATAGTCGTTAAAATGTATATATATAGTGTGTGTGTGTGTGTGTGTGTGTGTGTGTGTGTGTGTGTGTGTGTGTGTGTGTGTGTGTGTGTGTGTGTGTGTGAACACGATAACTCTCGTAAAAATGGTCCGATCGAGACCAAATTTGGTAGAAACGTGTATTCCTACAATTTCTCAGATGAGTTTGTAATCCAGACATATCGGTCGGTCAATCGGAAGGGGTAGTTTGGGGGGAGGTTTGTAACCCAAAAATGAGTTTTTTGCATTTTCCCATATAATTTTTAAAAATTTCAAATTTTATCTTTACCATTAGAATCAGCTTAAAAAACTACATAATTAAGTTCCTTAAGTTCCTTACAACACAGTACGTTGTATTTTGGAGCTCCAATGTTAATCTTATGGAGGATAAGGAAAAATTAATGTTTCACTTATTATCTAATATTTTTTGATGAAACTTGATATTTAGCTTCATGTGGTTGAGATCCATACATATATGCTTAAAAAACATAGTTTATGTGTTTATCATGGCAGCTAACCTGCATACCCTTTCCGTATGTTAATCATATAGAGTTTAGGTAAACTCCGTTATTTGTGGACAGATGTTGATGAAAGTTCGTATAAATGTTAAAAATAAAAATTGTTTATGGTAGAAATGCCTACTTTCAGTGTTTCTCATGACAGCAAACCTGCACACTCTTTCCCATGTTAATCTTATGGAGAATAGGTAAATAATTCTCATGTTTATGGACAGATTTTTTATAAAACTTGTCATATATTATTATTATTAGTATATTATTGATTTGGAAATTCCCTGAGTACTCAGGTCTGCTGCGACGGGGATATATATTGACGTTACCTTATTTTTGTTGTAAGTATTAATCATAATGGCAATATTTATTTATTTTGAGGAAAATTTGTCCACGTAATTAGGTCCTATCGTATTCTGATCAATATAAAGAATGACGTATGTACAAATAGCTATCAGTTCACTTTGAAAATTAGCAATACATAGGATAAAGTTTCATAAAATTTGATTAATAAAACCAATGTTTTTGTACTAGTTGTTAGAATAATATGATAATATTATTACTATTAAATAAAACCATGACTAGTTTTTTCCTAATCAAAAATATCTTCTCTAAATGTCCATAAAAGTTTTAAACCTTCACCTAGAAGAATAAAACAATAATTCTGAGGTAAAGTAAAAGGAACGCTAACAACACAATTTATGTAAACCCTCCATTTGTACAGTCTATAATTTTGTTAATAAGAAATTTAAAACATGAATTTAATAGCCTTGTGTTTGTTGTTTGCCCAGCCTTATTTTACGGTTTGTAATTTTTCAGTTTGTTATTTTTTTACCAATCGTTGATTTATTATTTTATCTTGCTTGTAGTCATAGCACTATTGTAGTTTCCCTTGTGCTATATGTGCTTATAGTTTACCAAACAGTCTTCAATTCGTTATTACTATTTTTAGCAAGGCAATTCTGAAATTTATTTTAATAGCCTAACCAACATCAGGTCGGCGTTAGGCGGTAACGAGACCAGAGTTTGGACCATTTCCAACCTAAATGTCAAAAACAACCACTGGCGTCCATAAACACAAACACATCTACAATAATGTTACGATAAATCTATGAAAATTACGTGGTAATTCCAAGCTGTGTATGTAGATTGCAGGTTATGTCAAATAACGTTTTCCCTCCAAAACCGTTTATCAAGCAAGTGCAGGAGCGTGTGATCGTCACCATCTGCAAATGTAGGACCATTTCACTAAATGTGGTTGTTGGCGAGCTTTCTCTTCATTATTTTCTTGATTTTTTTCGTCGCACATACTATTTATACGCATTCAGAAGACTGTGGTCTTTGTTGCATACTGATTTTTTCTTCGTCCCTTTTGTGTCCTCAACGCATAACCATAACTTCGGTATCCAAGGCACTAGGTTCAAATCCTGCTAATGACCAATGACTTTCTGTCATATTAGAATACATTAAACTTAGCCTGATATATTGATTAAAAATTATCCATTTGATGGTGTTTCTTGGGGGTTAAAACTGAAAAGAGGTGATAAAATAAGGTGGAAAGAATAAATAAACCTTACCACTTAAAAGCGACGATTTTCTTAGTACCCTAATACAAGATCCCTTCATCTTTCGTGCTTCTTCGATAAAATATGATTGATTTCTATAACTGAATAAAATTAGGCACAGTTTATGGTTTTTCAACTGGAATTTTTGTTTTGAAACAATAATTAAATTGTTTGCTTGTATTATTGTATTATAACTTTTCAGTTGTGCAAACCAATCAAATATGATTACTTTAAAGTGAAAATATGAAAGAGTATTATTATTATTTTAAAAATATATTTGTATTTGAGTGTTTGGCTTACACAAAATATTCTAGACGTTCTTGTAAACCTTCCAAATATACATTCACTCATCTAATACTTCTCAGAGTATTTCTCTTTCTCTATTTTCTAAGAAAAATCTCTCTAAAATAAATTAAGATTGTTATAAACATTCTGGGATGGAAAAACAACTTTCTTCTACAAATAGTTATTTATATTCGAGGAAAATTATAACTTGATCAGTAATTACATAATTTCAACATTCTCAAACTACGGTGGTTATCTGAAAGTTCTATTTGATATCGTTTGTTTTTAACGAAAAAAATAGAAACACTTTCAAACCTAAAGTACGAAGCCTAAATACAATTTATTCAAGGATAATGAAAGTTTGGGCACAACGTGGTCTCAGTTGAACTACAACTTTAAGGCCAAGGAACTAAATCTTAAAGCGCGAATGGAGAGGTGGCATAATCACCGGAAGTGTGAAGGCTGAGTTGCATATCCGGTTTTTAATTGCGCTCACTTCCTCTTTTCCGAGAAAGCATTCTCGTTTCATGTTCCAAGTTTTCGTGTTAAATTTTTAATCAAGGTAAATGAATATCTCTTATCAGTATAAATGTATGCGGGTAAAAATGTCATAAAATAAATCTCGTTTTCTATGTGAGGTGATAAAATTTTAGAGATGTGTGTCGTGTAATCATGATTGTGATAAAATTATGATGACACGTCTCACGAAAACATCTGTAGTCAATTTTATTGGGAAAAATGTACTGGTAGATAATGCCTGTATACCTATGATCAAATAAACAATTTCAGTGAACTGACACATACTTTTTCCCTCTAATGAAAAAACTGAACAAGTTGATAATATTAGAGGAATAGCTAACTCAAACCCCATCTTTTTACGGTAATAGAAAATTTTTGTATGTGTTCTATGAAATGATGTGACCTTAAGCTGCATTGCACATTGCAAATTTCATGAAAAACGGTTAATAAATGAGGAAGCCGTTGAATTACATAAGAATAACATTGAACCCTTAGACAACGCTCTGTGCTTACCGTAAACAGTGATTTAAAATTCCTGTGGAACCATTAATCGTATAGTAATAATTCAAAATACGAATCTGGTTCACTGGTTCTACAAACATATGGGTGGGATCATACTATTTGGGACCTTAATAACTTTAAACCATGAAATTTTAATGAAAATCGTTTAAGCAGATTTTGAGATATTAGTATTTTTACACTTTTAAGGCTTCGAAGGGGTGAAATACCGAAAAAGTATTAATTGTGTTATTTATTGAGAAATATCTTAGATCATGGATATACCTAAAATGAATATTTTCAGTTCCTTTAAATAGCTGTCCTTATAACCATATGACGTCACTTATGTTTCAAATTTTGTTCTGACGAATTGCCAATACCCGTCTGACAGCTAAGACCTATCGATGTTAAAATAAAAGAAATATAGTGCAAGAGCACCCGTGTTAATTACATAAATATCAGACATTCCGTGTAATCTCGGGGTCAGTACACATATAGACAGGTATTGGTTGAAAACCACTTTTTGGACTCGAGGAGCCTCAAAACCTCTCAACTCAAATTATAAATTGTCTCCATTTAATATGTATAAAAGAAGAAAGTAAAAAGGCTGTCAAATTCTTAAAATTTTTAAAAAGTTAGGCATTCTAAGGAGGATGTCTAAATTTTTAACATCAAAACTAAGAAGGCTTTAAAATGTTTGAAAGTGTTCACCTGAAAACATTTAAAAAAATATATTTAAATTGTTTAAAAAACTTATAGGATTTATTTTTTAATTATATAGCTGTTTATTACCAGAGGACGAATAGCGGGGGTGTGTGTAAGGGACTGGCCAACGCAATTATAGTAACCGGTGGCAGATTGATGACTGTGATATTACAGTTCCCTTGTACGAGGATATTGACATTGGACACGTAGAGGAGGCGTTTGTAGTTGACAAATTGCAGCAATTCCCCAAAAAAGTTCTGGTATATAGTAATCTAGCAAAATACAAAACACATTTGTATTTTGGTAGTAAATTTAAACAAATGAACACATGGAATTATTAGTTTGTGGTAATATTCAGTTTACAATTATTTTTTACGATTTAACTGATATTGGTATTGATATTTACTGATATTTTTATTTATTTTTAGCTCTGGGGGGGTGTTAGCAATCTGTCAGACCAACATTTGAAATGGTGACGTCATATGGCTGGTTAGAGAAATTGAAAACATTCCCTTTATACATATCCATGATCTAACCTATTTCCCACTGGAAAGTAAATACAATCATTTTTTATTAATCTTCAAATATAAACTGTTATGCTAAACGACACAGTCAAGAATATTGCAATTACAAAAGAAGCAAAGCCAGTTTAATGTTTCATCAGGGGGTGGGTCTGGTGGGGGATGAATTCTGCCTTTGTTATTTCTGGACTGTTCTATCAACGAAATGAAAGACATACATTACAAAATATTAAGACAGCAGTCAGTATTTTACTCCTAATACTTCATTACTTTCAACCCTTGGTTAGTAATGTTTCCAGTGAATTTTAAGTTTTCGTGAATATATGTATATATTTTTTTTATTCACACCAGATGATTTTTCACACATTCAATGAATGAATTTTAAGAATCAAATTTTAGGAAAGTGGCTGAAATACAAATGAACGTCCCTGGATTTGAATCCGTGATCTCTTACACCGAAGTCCAACAATTTAGCTGGCAAAACATAATAAAATACGTAGCTATGTTACACATACGTCTAAAGTATCAGTAGGATTATAAAATTAATATAAATTAAACGAAGGATTCTTTAGTAAAATAATATGACAAGAAGTATTAAAGTATAACTTTACAAAAATTGACTACTTTCGGCGTCAAAGTTAAAATTCCAAAGGAATTAAATATTAAATTTTCCTTGATATTTACAAGCCCTTGTACAAATTTTTATTACGAAATTTGCATCAGTGAGGCTTCGCTTTTGAAGTAATATGATCAGTCTATCGTTCGTTGACCTAATGTAATGTATTTCATTACTCTTTGTCCAGCGTGATAGCTATTGTCACGTTTGCCGCAGACCGCTTGCTCTGTGACGTCGAGCTGCTATATTACAGCTGTGGCGCCGGAATCAGCTGATATTGCCAAAACCTACTTTGTGGTTAGCAATCAGCTGATATTGCTGAGGCTACATTGTTGACATCGTGTAATTCGTCTCGTAGTTAGAGTGTTTCAAAACAATACGGATTTATTGCCGTTGAACATTACAAAGATCAATCTAGAGTTCATGTTATGCAAATTTTGCTAACTTCATTGGTAAAACCTAATGGTTTTCATTCACTCATATATATTTTTTTGTATCGTACATCACAGTTTGTGTACTAATTTGTGATGAAAAAGCATTATCAAATTCTTATAGGTACACTTAACTAAAACATTCGTTAAAATACTTAATAATAACCTGTAAACGTATCAACAATATCACATGAATCATTCGTCAAATTGAAATCATATTTCAATTTTTTAATCTAACTTGGACATATTTTGTACCAAGTTGCACCAATTATTTTTAAGTATTTTTTTCAATTTTGCAATCATGGAATTAATAAACCAGAAAGTATATAGTCCAAAATATGAGGTTTATGTGACTTTAAAACAATAATTTAAAACAAGATAAAAATTTTCCACTTAGGTTTTAAATTTGTAAATCCTTTAAACCATGCATTCAACAACAGCCCTGAAATTTAGACGTTAGAAACTATTTGTATGTACAGTATTTATAATACAATGGGTTTACAATGTATATTTTTAATTGTTTTATTATTTTTAATTTAATTTTTAATATCTTTTAAAATAGTATTAAAACTAACCTTATACTCTTTTCACACAACATTCATTTTTATGCTTATTCGTCACTAAACGGTATTTAATACTTATTTTCAGATGTTTAGTTTGTGCCTTTGTCAAATAATACTAAGTTTGAAAAGGCAGAAGTAACTAAATGGTCACGTTTTTCTTCCCTACTAAATATAAAGCTTCCAAATCCAACGACGAGATTCGCCTTCTGAGTCAATTAATTAGTCCCAGCACAACCCCAGATCAATTACGTCACTTAGCGATCCCATTGTCATTATTGACCGAAGCATTCCCCAACAATGACTTCTTTCAACTATTATTTCATTAAACTTTATCAACACTGTATGTAAGTATTCTTCCCCAAGACGGTTGTAATTATTTTTTGATAATTACACCTATTCATACCCTTATATTGGTTTACAGCTTAAACAATCAACATATATGAGCATTGAAAATAAACTAGAGAAACTATCATCACACTATGTATGTAGTTAGTCAATTATTTAATATATTTTATTGTACCTTACCAAAGTGTTTGTGTTTTAACTTCACAACATTTCTGAAGGTAGAAACTCCTTCCTTTTTAAAGTCATTACCTAATAATTTACATTACATATTGAAAGTTTAAGTAACAGATATTAATTATATCATTTTGTCAATAATATTATACTTATCTACCATGCACAATACAAAAACTATATTGATAACGCAACAATTAATTATAACACTCCGCCCCCGAGCAAGCGGAGAGCGAGAGTTGGAGAACTACTGTAGTTTTTAAAGATTCTGTAGTTGGTTCTCTATAATACAAAAAAATCATGATTTTCGTAAAGTATATATATTAAAACAAAACATTTTCTAGATCAGAACTTTGGTGGTATTAATTGTAACTTTGAAACGGTATACCGGCATGACTTAAAAATATCGTAACTACAGTTCATCACCTATCACAAAACAATGGCTTGTATTTTTGTTTATACGACACTCTTTATATCCGACCCACCCTGGTAGATACGTTAAGTTAAATACGAGTGAATCATGAGAATGATGGGTGATTATGTAGTAGATATTTTGACCACTTGTTAATTTTTCCAGGATCACTAATTAATAAATCAATGAGCATCCACATTGCACTTTACTGTAATTCTTCAATTGTAAGATTATGAGGCCCCAGGAAAGAATTCCTCAGTTGAATATTGTTTAGCGACAGGAATATATAATTTTCGAAAGGATTGATATGACATATACGTCTCCTAAATCAATCTAAGTCCATTATCCAAGACAGGGATCCAATTTTGCAGGTTATTTAACCTGAATATAAGGGTTAATAGGGTTGATGTTTTTACGATATTATGTAGATTTGTTACTGGTAAAATCCCAGAATTTCATGCACTAGTATCCTAATGATACACAGAATACCGAAAAGATCATCAACCCCCATTGATTTACAAAGTCCACCCCTCTCAGCTCTCCCGCCTAGCACACCAAGTATCCAAGGTGGACAAGGAAACCTCCCGCTCCAAGAATTCTGATCATACCGGATTTCAGCCTCATCCGGGGGTGCCCTAAAAGAGACACAGAAGGAATCTGTCACGGACTAATTCCAAAGACTTATTGGTACCGTAAAAGATTATTTTCACGTACCCTTGACTCTCGAACTAACGATTGACAGTAAACAGTTAGTTAATTATAAGCTGTTTTCTGGGATATTTATGGCAGGGGTGAGTGACTATATAACAGTGACAATATAGAGAAATCTAGTGTGCATTGGTTTAGATTAATTCTGTTTTTGATCGTATAACATTTTAAGTAATGCTCAATGAACGAAGTTTACTAGAGGATAGAAAGCTGTTGAGCCTACTTACATGCTGGCTTGTCTCTTGGCTTTAATACTTTTTCGTTAATTACAACTGAGTATGTACTAGCGTAATTAAAATTTTCTATTCTTTACTGCACATCGCTAATTCAGTTATCGCGTTCTAAAACAGAAGTATTCGGAACCTTTATTCACGCTATCACGGCTGGGGTAGACCAGCCCCTTAGATGTGAAGATTTATTACAAGTATTTTGTCAGAAAGAGTTGGTATCGCTGGGTGAGGGCAGCATTTTGGCGGTAGAAATCACATGAAAAGCCGGGATGACTGGCCCTCGCAGTAATCGATTCTGTTGCCTTCGCTTTCCTCGACGAAACAATTACTTTTGCAGTGTATCAAACACCCCCGTCACACTTATTCATATATATTCAGCGAACTGTTATTATTTGATAATGATCAATCATTTTATATACAAATTTTCACCATAAAATATTTATGTATAAAACGTAAATTAACTTAACTTATATTTTTCGGTGAAAATTCAGAGATGCAGTGGTGATTCGGATTACACGTTAAACTTAAAGGATATTAATTAATTAACAGTCCTGTCTAAGGAACATGTCAGCCTTATTCAGTAAGAATACTACAAGAATGCGCCACAATCATATTAAACTCACTTATCATTCATAAGTTCACTAAAATACCTACCTGGATAGATCGCCATTTTAGAAAGGTTATGTTATGTAATCAAAAGAGGGATACCTCCCTATAACTTTTCGATAGAAATAAAATGAAAAAAACACCAATGTGTAAAAAAAGATATTTTTATTAATTATTTTATTTATATTTTATTTTATTAACTATAACATAATTTTTGTGTCTACGCTTTCATGTTTTTACCAAATTTCATTAAGATAAGAGTATTTTTTCAATAATCTATCAAAAATAATCTGATCAACTTCTTACGTACTAGAAATATACATTATTATTATTTACAAATAATAATAATCAATAAAAATAATGTATCTTATAATACATTGTGTACGATATTAAAAGAAAAGTTGTAGGAATTAACTTTTGCGGGAAGACTTATTCAATTCACAATATATATTGTAGTTGTGAGAGAATAGCAAGCATCATTTTGATACATTGAGTTTAATATGTATTAAGTTTAATTAAAATATTCTCAACACGCAAATGAATTTTATCAGTCAACTCTGTATTTGACATAAAGAAGGCTCAAATTTTTAGCGAATATTTACTATAGTAATAAAGATATTAAATATCTCTCTCATTATTTAAATTAATGTTATTTAACTTGGTTGTCAGCTGCATCTACTTAAGTTCTACTAATATAAGTTTAGAAATATAAATTCTTTGATTCATCCTGGTAGAACCGATGTTATTGTTATGGAGGGTAAGTTAATTAATATAATGTAAATGCTTATGAGGCTTAACCTTAGTTTAATCAATCCAAAAGTAATTACTGAATCAATAAAATTCGGTTCTTCCGCAGTTCTGTGGCCATAGTGAACAGTAAACGTGTAGGGAAAACCAGATTTCTCATGAAGTATGAAGTTTAATTATAGTTACGCTATGTATGTTACCCGCAGGCAAACTTGCTCCAGGCTTTGAGCAACAAACTTGTCGGGGAATATTTATAAATTCATCCACTGTTCATTCTGGAGCACAAAGCACTTTGGGGCAGCGCAGCTCGCCCTTGGATAGTTAACTACTGTATATGCGAGGCCAAACTTCTATGCAAAACTATTCACATAAGGGAAAGGCTCGTCTAGAAAGGTTAGAATGTGAAAATCAAATTAATTATGAGGAAAACAATTATGTTTGCGTATTTTTAAATTATACTCAACATTTAATGTGTAAATATTTATTATTGCGTTTAGTCAGAATTAATACAAACATGTAGTACTGTAAATAACAAATTAATATTTATTTTTGAAGTAATTTACCACACAAGTTGATTATATTATTTTCATAAAATAGCTTCAATAGCTTTTGTCTTTTTGAAATTAGTCTAATATCAAGCAGAACTGTGTATTTGAAGGCTCATTGTTTGATTTTTCAAAGGCTTTGTACCAATTTTTGGTACACAAAACCGCTTTCAAAACTGTATGCATCACTGAAAAAAGTTTCTTCGTAAGTGATTGAATTGTACTTTTTGTATACCGGGTAATTTTTACCCAACACTGTAAGAGATTAACTAATGGAACTATATGTCCACATGTAAGTAGTAATGCACAAGTTACAACTGAATGAATAAATATGAAAATGAATTAATTGCTTGGTTATAGTATTTTTCACAGTGGTTCCAGTATACTGTTTGGGTACCTTCATTGTTTTTGCTGTATTCATTAATTTTCTGGCATTGCTTCATTTTTATGTAAGTATTGTTTGAATTAAACGCATTACATATTTTTACTAAATATGTTCACTGGAATTGTGAGCCAGAATTCTTATGTGAACTGCTTCTTAAAAATGATTTTTACACCTTACACCTAAATAAAACTATTTTTGTTTATAGTTTTATATAAAAAACCTATTTAAACACCACCGGAAAGAATTTTTCGCTTGATGTTTTATTTTCCACGACGTTATTTCACAAATTAAAAAGCATGTTTGACCTTTTAGGGGGAAAGTTATTTTTGTAGCGGAGAACATTCTCCCTCCTCCTGCCGCGCATTAGCACTTCCCATTTGTTGAGTCCATCTCAAAAAAATATTTGCTGTTACATTTGTAACAAAGTTCTCCCACCTCTTTCTACAAAGCACTATCTACTTTTCACAATATATACGTTTTTTAATTATTATGCTTTGGTGGAATAATAAAGTGTTTAATATTTTTCATAAACCTAGCTCATTTCAATTTTAATTACAAGCTTCTTCGGCCATATAACGTTTTGGTCATATCAAATCCCGATGTTAGGTTTTCAGATTTGTTTAACCTCAACTGTCCATCACCATAAGCCGAGAGCTTGTGTTGTGAATTAAAGATAGCGAGGTACCGTAGCGATATTAGTCATATAGTCCTGTCACAGGTTTTGATCCAGCAACCTTTGACTTACTAGACCAGAGATTTACCCCTGAGCCACTGTGTCGGTTTAAGGTAGATTCGATCAAGCAGTATGACGGAAATGGATATTTTGTTGAGTGGCTAAAAAAGCTGGAATTAGTTTGTCAAAAACTCCAAATTTCGAAAAGTTAAAGAACTGCAGACGATCCTTCTTT
This sequence comes from Nephotettix cincticeps, assembly GCA_023375725.1. Taxonomy (NCBI): domain Eukaryota; kingdom Metazoa; phylum Arthropoda; class Insecta; order Hemiptera; family Cicadellidae; genus Nephotettix; species Nephotettix cincticeps. The sequence continues at coordinate 51,323,914 of CM041790.1, read as the reverse complement.
TATTTTTTTGTAATTAATGTAACTACAGTCACCTCTGGCTAGCCACGGCACGGGCCTGGGCCCATGGTGAAAGACAGTTGAGGTTTAAACATAATAATAAAGTAAACATCCATTCTGACACCAATGACGTCATATTTATTGACCTAACGTCTGCCTCTACCGGTTCACCCGGTTTCCTTGCTCAAAACAACACACATGAATAAATTCAAAGTTAATGACGTATAATCAGATTTTTCGCTCTCAGAGAGAGTGGACATCAGGTAATGTATGGGACGGGCTGGGAGCACTAAATAGCAGCTATGCTAACGTCACCGGAGCTGTTCCGTTGTTTTTTATTTTAACGCTCGTGGTGAACGTTAAATTTTATGAGGCAACCGTTTTTGCTTCAATTATTTAAACTATGCAATTTTTTAGTTAAAGTACAGTAACGGAGCAGGTTTTGTATTCTACGTTTGTAAACTATTTCGCATCGTTTACTTAAAGGATTTTAATTTTTAACAGCTGCAATTGGTATGCTTGTAAGCCTGCATCGGTACCTGAAGGAAACGGAAGCTCGAATATACACAGGAAATGACGAAGCGCTGATGCCCAATGCCGCTCCTTCCTGTTATTTAGTTTCAGATAAGAGAAACCTCGTTTTCATACTGTCAATTCAATTATTATTCTATTTAATTATAAATTTTTAAGATAATAAACAGATTATGCAAATGAAAAGTGAATGTTAGTATATTTAAATGAGGATTATACTTGTAAAACTTATATTATATTATAGGGTTAGTAGCCCTACTATGTTTTATGTGAACTGTAAATTTGTTTACTAAAATGTAATAACATTGTGTTAAGGTCATTATTAAATTTTTATTCACCCTTAAGATGAAAGAATTTTATTCTAATTTATAATATTTATAATATGTGTTTGGAAAACATTTCTATAGAGCCTTTTAAAATTGGGTTAATGAAACAATGTGCCTATTCAACTAAACTTTGTAAATGACTATTTATTTCAATTATTAAATTTATTTTATCTTTATTGTCTTATATTACTTTTTTGGTAAGATAAACCAATAATTTGAAATATTATTTGATTTTCACCAGTCGGCGACGCCTGTATTCTGGTGGATGCAATTCGCACGCAGTAGTTATATTGCCTACCGAACTTAAGCAGGCACCAACATAAAGATTACTCAATCCCAATTTCTTCAAAATGGATTAGTCTATCCAGGTAAATTAAACTTCACTGTATTAGATAAATATTTCAGGATTTAAATCTATAATTGAAACGTTATAACGACCGTAACTTAGGACTAGTTCTATTTTTAAGATTAATCAGTATAAGCGGTCTTGTGTGGAATCGGCCCGATCATTAAAGGTTATTTGATGGCCTCATCAAATAGTAACTACATAGGATAACCCCATCTCCACCACCTACCCCAACCAATAACATATCATTCTTAGTTACTGTCACTAGTTCATTTAGTTTCCTAATATCTTAACAGAGGAAAATCTACTTTCAAGTTTACTCTTGTGTAATGATAACTACATTCAGTAATAATGATCCTGTTGCATTTACATTTCTTTCCAAAAATTGCCTGCTAGTGACGGATTTTTAGTTTAAGTTTATAGTACAACGAACAGTGCGGTATGTAGTCAGCACAGTTTTAATAGCTTTCTAGATCAGAATGCGCTTCTGAAGTCACAGCTTCCCACCTCTTGTCTCAAGGGGGAAGTGAGATTGCATTGTTTACCAACTGTATGGGCAGTTGGTAAAACTGGATACTTCCTGTGTACACGTTTCTACACTCTCGTTCCAGTCTTTCCCTCACGCTGACCAATTTCGGTAATCAAGTACAGCTGATTTGTACATGGAAAATTTCAATTTCAATTTAAGCTATTAACGAAGTTTCTAACTTACTATGAACTCACTTCACACTGAGTACCGTAGTGATTCAATTGCGTTGGCCTGATACAAAGGTTAACTCAGTTCACAAGCTGTTGGAAAGTTGGTCAAGGATGAGAAGTTAATTAGAAAATTAAACTTTACTGAGACAGCTTCACCTTAGAAATTACAATTTAATGTTACTTTCATCAGGGAGAGTCGTTAATATTAAATATAGCTTATTTAACAAAGAGTATTATATGAATTTCAGGGTCAAATGCTTTTCATGGACTGGAGTTTTGGGTACCTAGCCCAGAGGGTAGCGTCTTATACTCTGGTTAAACAGGTTATGGGAATGATCCCGGAATATCATTTTTTATTCTATCTTTTGTTTGATGAAATCATGAAAATATTACTTTTTTTACGAAATGGAAAAGGAATACATTACCCTACCACAACATCTGTCATTCTGCAACACATAGAACAGTGTGGGTACACGAGTAAAAATACTGTAAAAATATTTGTTCAATGACGATATTAATTTCACTACTCTGTTTTTGTTTTATATTCATGCGTATAGACAAAGGTTTATTGTATATGGATTGAATAATGTTCTTTTTGAGCTAAATTTTAACCCATTGATGACAAACATTTTTATTTTTCAAAAGTTTTATTATCATTTTACTACAAAACTAAATTAAAAACTCACTAAATATTTTAAAGTTTTAATGATATTTTTATCAAAAAAAGTTCCTGGCCACTATTATGATTTAATAATCGAAAATTAATTAAATTTACACAACACCGCTGTCAGCTCTCTTTAATTACTTTGTGTTATACTTCCATCTCGTTAAATGAATGAGACGTTTTAACTGTTACACCACAGCTAAATATTTAATAAAAAATAAAACTAAATAAAAATAAATTATATATATATATATATATATATATATATATATAGGTGTGGAGTAATTTGTGTCGAATTATTTTTAGGATCCCATTTCAATACCCAACAGTTATTTTTTTTAATATGAGTATATTGTAGACAAAAACAAGGATTGTTTTCCGATGCTTATAGAGCTTTCTTGTTTGTTAACAGAGAAAACGAAAGAGGTGAAAACTTTCTGCGTCACTGGTAGGTTGAGCACGTGACGAGAGAAAATAAACAATACTTGTAGCTGATAGACTCTAAATAATTATTATTTTATAACGGTCAGCTGATCAGCTGCTATATAGTTATAATAATTAATTATAACTAATTTTGTGTTTACAATATTTACTTTCAGTAGTTCACACGTTGTAAATAGACAATTTTATTTTTAAAGGTACCTCGTTCGTTATTGATATTTTATAGCCCTTACTCTAATAATTATCAGATATTCTGGACAAATTGAACTGTATAAAGTACAACTTATTTATTTCATAAATTTCCAATTAGAACACAGCAGGCATATTTCATTTAGATCTTACTTCTATTTAGTTTAGAAATTTTTATATCGGAAATCTTGTGTTAAAAATGTATTTACTTCCCTTTGGGGATTAGCTTAGATCATGGATACGTCTAAAGAGAATATTTTTAGTTCCTCTAAACTCCGTTTTTATAACCATATGACGTCACTTGCGTTTCAAATTTTGGTTTGACGGATTTCCAATACCCCTCCCCCAAAGCTAAGACATATCCATGTTAAATAATTTATACTGTTTCACGTTTACTAAAATTTTCTACAAAATTAATAATACAAACTTAATCCAATTTTATTGTTTTAGATATTTTACCACTCTGAAACAATAGCTAACATAAATTTTATTCACTAAAAGTCTCTAGAATTCAAAATATTTACAATGAAAGTCAAAAGCTCCTCTATGAGTTTCCATTTCAAATAGAAGAAAACTTTGGCCACTGTATAGTTATTTAAAAATTTCAACTGTTTGAAAAAAGTTCAATTTCAACTTTCGCGTCTACAAGATTGGTGTGAAGAAATGCAACTCGTGGCCACTTCCTAGTTATTATTAGCCAGATGTGATACTAAAAATATAAAATTTAATAACTATTCCGAGTGTAAGTGTTCCGAATCAAAATGCAATATCTTTGCCAGCGATTTAATATTAAACTTGGCCTGACAAACCAAGAGACCAAGAACACTTAGGAACTAAAACCCTCCTTTTTATACTATTTTATACTCCCTTATTTTTATTCACGTTTAATTGCCTTTTAGTTGTTTCATCTTTCACGTTCTATGACGGAAAATGTTTAATATATTTGAATTGATGTTAAAAAGTTTTAAAAATATATTCTTAAAAAATACACAGTTTAAAAACTACATTTCCAACTTATATTAAAATATTTTTTATTTTATAAAGCTAACTCACTGCTGGTTAACTTGAATATTTAAAACTCGATGAACGTGTCAGGGCAACAGCCCAAAAGAAAATGCACACACACAAATTGGCCCAAATTGTCACAGCCCAAATTGGTCCAATTTTGATAAAATTTTGTAATAAATGTTCTGCACCACCATTTGTTTTTGATTTTTTTATTTTTAATGATATTTCATTTCTAAAAATCCTTAAAATTAAATTTCATAAATTTGGCTCTAATGATTTTAGTTAAAAATTTCTTGATTTATAGATACTTAGGTCCCAAATAATATGACACCACCCACATGTCTGTAAAAAGTATGGTCTAAAACCTATGGGCGTTTTAAATGAGAACAGCTCGTTTGTTGATATTAAAATTGGTGCATTTTTATTGTCTAAATAAACTCAATACTATTTATTTACATAATATATACAAATATACATTTTAGAATATATCCACATATTATACAAGGTATCCCAATTAATATGTCTCAAATTGACTATGGCCAAACTAATTCACATATTAAAATTCATCTTATTATTGAGATAATAATTGAGGTAGAATGGTGAAGTAAAAACAATTCCAACTAAATCTACCCCAATAAACAACGTTTAAATGTTTTAACATAATGTAACCACTTATTCCATACAGTGTTTCGGAAACTGAAAGCAGCTACACGTCAATCACCGTCAATAACTTTTACACCTCGAAAATTTGGACTTTTAACTATCCTTGAATTAAAATACTTATACACTACGCGAAACTTTTTAATGTAAGCACTACTCTTTCTTATCTTAACCAGGTTCCAGTTAAGGTTAAAAATGAAATAAATAAAACTAACAGTGAAATCCGGCCTCAGTAAATGCAGTGTAGTATTTTACGATTAGAACACCGATAATTTCACTAAGTGAGAAATTCACAGGGGTTTCCAAAGTATTTTCTCTAGCTATTTTACGTTTAATAATTATTTATGGATTTTAAGTTTTCTTTATCAAAATCACATTCGGATGAGTTATCGGAAACCTTTCCCTGTCAAAACGCCAGCCCCTGGGTTTTCTTGGTCTGCCAGTCACGTACCGCCATCTGCGTCACCAGGTCTACCCCAAGGGCCTTCCTCGAGTTAGTTTAGCCGGAGATATAGTTCATAAAAACTAAAAATATGAATGATTAAAATGACGACTTGTTCTCTTTCAACGTTTTAGATTTCAAAATATTCTTTTCATAATTTCTCGCAGGAAATTTTACTTTTTTTAAATTTTTATATTTAGGGTCAGGGTAAGATAATAACCTAAAAATCACCTAAATCAAAAATAACAATCAGAAATCCAAAACATTTATTTGTATAATTGTTTGCAGAATCCTTGTGCGACCTTTCAATCTTCAACTAAAAATAAGATCCGCATCAAGCAATTACGACATCTTTTTTGTTCAGAATATCCTTAAACGTTTATTTTCCAGTACAGTTTTTATGATAACGCCTCTCTTTTGAGACTTCCTGACTACTATGGACCCTATCAGGCAGATTTGACCCCGAGGGTCAGGTCATTGGACTTTGTACCCTGTAAATCCCGGAGCTTGTATGCACCGCTTACGGTAGACAATCTCGATGACCTTTGGACAGTTTAAATGAAATATTTTTATTATTTAACCCCCTAATTACTACATATCGTTGGTTCCACTGTAGGATTCGAACCCATGACCACTAGCCTCATGCGTATATTCGCGTATGTTGTTGCGCCTACGTATATCTGTGTTTGTGTGTGAGGTTAGGTTAGGTTGGGTTGGGTCAGGTTAGATTGGGTCGGGTTGGATTAGGTTAGGTTGTAAGTAAATCTGGTCCGAATAACAATATATGTATAAAATAGACATTTTAAACTATAAACAGATATTTTGTTCATAGTCCTGCTCGCCTTAAAGCTTAGTGAAACTTATTTGTTTTATATTTGTAACTAGATGGACGGCGTGGCTGGTGTGGGTCGGTGTCATGATTACTAGCGAGTTTATCCGTGGACGTGAGAGCGCCCACCTGTCAAAGCTGGGCTTAATTTTATGTTTTACTGCTTCGCCAGTTTCACTTAAACCATCGTACTTGCAGATGCTTTGTTGAATAATGTATTGTTTCTCTCTTAATAATGTGTAACTTTCACTGAATTTTATCCTTCCAATACAGTATAAATTTATATAAATAAAATTAGAGTTTCGTGTGTACACTGCTTCAAATGTTGTTTTACATTTATAACCTTATGAAATACTAAATTTGTGTCTCATCTCAATTTCTGTCTGTCCGTCTGTCTGTGCTTCTGTCTATGTTTCTTTCTTTAACGCTAAACAAGGTCTTTATGTGACGCTTCTCCGAGAAAATGGAAATAAATTAATTCTATATAAAGTTATGGTAAAAAACTGTTTGGACTTATGGGTACGTCATCCAGCTGAAATATCGCAAACATTCAAGTTTGGTCAATCACAACCAATCACAAAACTTTGCGCATGATTTTACAAGGTCCGTGAAATAACACCAATCAAGTATACACTGCGAAGCAAACACTTCTTTTGAAACAGAAGAGATAGAAAATTTTGAAAATAGTTATTTGTGCAAAAAGGCATTAAAGTGAAGCTTTTTGACCTTTGTGAAACTGTTGTCACCCGAGACGTACGGTAGCCGAGTGCGACAATTTCCTAAGGGACACAAAATATGATGTACACAAAATTTTTCCTCCACCAAAACATAAAAGTAACACAAGTTCCAAATTACCCACTATTAACTAACATGAATAACTATAACTTTCCAAGTTGGCCAACATAACCTGTAAGAAATCAATGCAAACTATCAAGAATTGAGGTTCATTACAGAGAGTTTCCGGGTTTTTCTCATATTATTATGGCATTCTTTTTTCTCCCTAGCGACTAAAAGTATTACTTTAATACTCTATTTGAGAGGGTAAAACAAAGCTTTACTTAAAACAAGGCTTGTATGGGGGAAAATGAAAATTAGAAGACCACCCAAACTCCCGAGCACTGAAGTTTCACGGTCAGTAGTGAGTGCAACTATCGACCAAATTAAATAACTTTAAGGATCTTAAAAATTGTTTTGAGCAACATTAAGGTTTAAACTGTACAATTGCTATGTTATTTTAAGTACAGAATTGCTTCTAACACTTTATGTAAGAGCAGAAAATCCGACAAAGAAAATCTGTCGGAAAAGATTTCTCAGTATTGATCCTAAACATTGAGGCTATACATGCAAAAGTACACGGAGGTTAACGAAGACACAACTAGGCTGAGTGCTAATCTCAACATTAGAGAGCTCCAAGCAAGGTATAAACATTGGCCAGTCCTAATGAAAACTTAGGTCTCTCGAATCGTGTGATTACAACCTTGTTAAAAATGTTTGTTTTTACTTCCCAGTGGGAAATGGGTTATATCATGGATATGTCTAAAGGTAATGTTTTCACTTCATCTAAACAGCTGTTATCATTATTTTATATTTGAAATTCAATAAAATAACTCTGGTGGTTTCTATGGAAATCTGTTACATGTTTTCCATATTAAAAATCGCCAACACGCCCCCAGAGCTAAGACATATCCATGTCAAAAAAAGTTGCTTCAACGCTGAAACTCGTTTCAATACCTTAATTTATTAACAGTTTGTTTTAGTCCAATATTCTACCAGTGAACTTAGTTGGTTTCAGATATAATTAAACTACTTTTACTACAAAATCTAACTTGTTTGTTTTCATGGTGCAGAGAATTATACTAACGCTTTCCGTACTTTAGTACAATATTGAGATTTCAGAACATAATCTAAAATTTTAAGTAATTTTATTTAATTATCAAACACTATTTACTAACGAGATCATACACAGAGTGCTGTCGTGAGTAGAGCGAATTTCACAGTACAGTATTTAATATTTATTCCAATCATAGTTATCTAGCAGTACTGAGTGTGCAGGTTTGCTGCACACGTGTTTTACATAGTAATGTGCTTATATTAAGGTTGTTGACTAAGTAAGACACATACAACATTCTATCAAATTATGTCAATATACCAATTTATCTATTCAGTACAAATTACATGGACAATCAATAAGTAGGTGGAGAAATAAAGAAGATATTGATTAGTACCCTCCAGAAGAATGTTTACCTCTTACCCTCACACACAAGCACAACTTCGAAAACGACTTTTTTGGGGTTAAGGATCAGACACAACTGAAAAATTGAATTTGAAATTTTTGAGAAGAAAAATTCTTTCACCTTATACTAACGTAGAGGTGGGTGAAAGTAATAAAGAGCCCAATACCTATTATAAATTGCGAAGTTTCATGATTTGAAATCTGATCTAATTTTGTTCGGAATTACTTAAGATTCGCTTAAATTAAGCTTACACCAATAATGGTCTTCCAGTAATTATTGTTCGTAAATCACATTGGTTGACCAACCCACCCCAGTATTACTAATGAGGTTATTAAGTTGATGTAATTTGAAGACCCTTGAGTAGAGAGGCGTGGGTCAAGCATTACTTCACACTAAGCCGGTCCCGGTAAACGAGACCATTATGTTACACACACTTTTAAAGCTCCAATCTCTTCTTAAATGAAATTATATTGTAAAGATTAATGGACAATTGATTTTGAGTGGTGCTAGTATGTATTATTATGTTAATATATTATGATAAATAATCACACAACTCAAGACTAATTGTAATTTTATAAAAAAAATTGTTATTTTATAAATTTTTGATCATAAGGAAGAAATTTGTTGAGAAACGGTCAAGTAATATGTTACATCAGAGTTTTGAAAATTCATAATGTCGTTGGAAAAGTCCAACTAATTGTTAATTTTATAATATGTTACATACTGTGCTACGTAGCACAGTATGTAACGAGTTGTAAGAGCAGGTAATGAGTTGATGTACATCAACTCATTACCTAAGCAGTAAACAAAATTTAAAGTTGTTTTCAATAAATATAATAAATAACACTTCTTTTAGAGAAAAGCGTTTCTCGAGTACTCTGGATTATGAGGAATAAAATATTATCCTAAAAAAATAACTCAATTTTATAACAACAATACAATAAAACGATTTGAAAAAATCTTGTAAAAATTTAATTGACTTTAGATACTTTCCAATACGTCCCCCCCCCAGAGCTAAGACATTCTCTACTAAAATTAATTTATTCAAACCCCAACTTGATTTTCAAAATTGTAGTTACCATTAGTTAAATTGACGCTAAATAATGGTTTAAGTATCTGCAATACTGTCTGTAATAATTTTTAGATGCTGGGTATCCTAGACACAGTTGTTTGTATTTGCTTGTAGGCCTAATATTGTATTTACGATGTGTAAATACAATAAAAACCACTAGTCGTCAGCTCCTAAAAAGGATCGTAGACAGTACGATTCGGATCGTATTGAAGGTATTTAAACCTTTATTTAGTAATAACAGTGATTCAGAGGCTACAAAGGTCAAAATAAATTTATGATTTACTTCCCAACTGTAGAGTTTATTTGAGAAGCTCATCATAAAAGTTCTTATTGACAACTTTCATATATGGTTGGACAGTAGGCTGTAATAATAAGCTCTCGTCCAAAGCACCCATCTCACATCCACTCGACATAACATTTACCTATTGTGACATCAAAGAGAGCAGCTCCACTGAGTTGCATTATCATTACCTCATCACACCCACTTCCATGCCTCCAGCACCAGACACTGTACTAGTACTTCCACCTGCTCCATCAATTATATCATGCATAATTAGCAAATTATAATACTTTGTCAATCAAACAAGGCTCCATCCACTCTTATATTAACCAGTTCCAGGTTCGTATTGAGATATAGTTTGTTTAGAAGCGTTATTAATAATTATTAGGACTGGCAGGTATACACTGTTCCACATTCTTTATAATTATTGTTTTCTCATAGCACCATTAAACCACAGCTGACAAGGCACAGTACTGCATTTTATCATAAACTTTAACTTATATAGTGTCAGTTATTCTATGATGTTAGCAACAGTTTTCACCCATATAGCGTTTAAAACTCTTGTATTTGCGCGAGCACGCTGCGGTCGGTTGTGATCGCCCGGCTGGCGCTTGCTCGTGTGAACCACCCCCATTTGATCATATACACTACTAAACCGTGCGTCGACCGTTCGCTGCGAGCGGCTGCAATCGGAATCGCGCGATACCGATCGCAGCGATTCGTCGTCGGGCAGATTTTGTGTTCAGTTCACACGAACGAGATCGCGGCGATCGGCCACAGCTAAATCGCAGGATTTCCAATTATACTTTAGTTATGCAGAAGCAAGCTCACACCATTTTGTAAAGTAGTCTTATATTTTTTAATATAAATTGTATTTTATCAATTCATAATATTTTTGACGAATCCATTGTATTCTGTGCATATTTGACGGGAATAAAGATCTTATCTATGACTTAGAAGCTATACAAGATAGTCGTGAAAAGGCGTAATAAAAGTGGTATTTTTATTTATTTTGCTCATTATGTATGTATCCGGCGATTAGTAGGCACTACCTGACCCCAACTTTTTAGTTCCAGCAGGTTCCAGACTTTATCTTCAACTAACTTTCACTTCGGTATGTTATCACACTAATCATACAATTTTTTGGTGTGTCCAGTCCAGCGTCTAATGGAAGATGAAATTAGTTGTTTATTTGGGGGGAAGATGTTGGAAACTAATGAGTGCCTCGCTCCGGCTTGGATTCCGCCGTAAAGCGGTACCTACCTACGCCATCCCCTGTGGGAGGAATAAAGTTTATAAGTACATTTGTAAGCAACAGGCCTACTATTTTAACTATTTTTTTATTTTAAACATTTTTATGGGCGTTTAATGTATGTTGGGGTTTTTAGTGTGAGAGAGAATTTGTCAGTTCATAAAAATACCGTTTATTATATTACAATATCATCTAAATCTGATACTCCATGCTTCAGATAATTTTGTTTTTATTCATTGTTTATACTCAACATACGATTTTCAATGTTATAGTGGGTTTGAGGTTAAAAATAAATGTAACACTCACTGTGTATTCATTAATCATAATTATTATCTTTTGTTCTTCGGAGCTATTTTATAAAAGATATTTCTCATAAGTAATCATGCAGCAGCAAATTGGATTGATGGGTTGTAATTTACCCCATGCATTTTCCAGGTAAGCTTTGTTAGTCTTCAACTGGTGTGTTACTTGTTATTGACATGGATATGTCTAGCTCTGGGGGGTGTTTGTGATTTGTAAGATTAAACACAGGTTTCCGCAGAAACTACCAGATCTATTGTATTGAATTTTTAATATAAGAGAATAAGAACAGCTGTTTACAGGAACTAAAAACATTCCCTATAGACATAACCATTATCTAACCTATTTCCCACAGGGAAGTAAATACAATTTTTTTTTAGGATAAGGTCTGATAATAAGTTAATTTTATAATAGTTTTATTTCAGGAATGTCACTCTTATTTATGTAAAGAAAACCAAAATCTTTATTTTTATTTACCTATACTCTACCTTCAAAATTACTTATTTTAATGCACCCTTCTTAAATGTTTCATCTCAGAAAATGTTCAGATCTTGAGTAAGGTCATTTAAATTACTCCTTTAAACTAATATTAAACTCATGTATATGTAGCAAAATTAATCAAAGAAACATTCATATAATAACAAAGCAATCTAAAAGATCTTAAAATATTACCTAGTAGATGTAGCCTATTGTGTAGGTATCAACCTCTTAAAAAGATATATGTTTTATTATTTTGTCTTTTTCAGGTTTTCTGTACTATTAGTGAATCAAAAAGGTAGTATTCACAAACAATCAATCTATGAAAAGCTAAACTTATCTCCGAAACCCAAGAAACCACTTAGTCCATATTTTCAATTCCTTTCACAGATTAGACCAACCTTAGTCAGAGAATTTCCAGGCTTAAAGAACACAGGTAAAGTGTGTACTTATAACTATTTATTACAGGAGTCCCTAGTGCATGTTCTAAACTGTATGAGGCCTTCGGCTGGCTCTTCATTACAGCAACGTCTGAATTTACATCTTCTTATATGCTAAATCTTCGATAGTTTATAGATTTTATTAAGTATGGAATAAAAATATTTAATAACATGAAAATGACAGTAAGCTTGCATGCTTAAATGACAGTAAGCTTGTATAGTTTATTGTTTTTTAAAGTATTGTCTTATCATTACTCTTTAACACCAACAAATTGTGATATGTTGACAATATCGTAATTCTACGTAATCCTTCTCTACATACTTTTAAATACTTTGGAGAAAACTATACTTGCTCTTAATGTTGTCGCAAGTATGGACATCTAGGAACATCTACTATATTTTGGGTAATTTGCAATCTGTAATTGTTTATTGTTCTTGGAAATATCTTTAATTCTATATAATATAATTTGACATGCACATTTTAATCATATTGCAGGTCTTGATAATGATCTGCTGTATGAGTATTTTTATCAGAACCTTTAAACCTTTAGGCCTAACCCAACATTAGGCGCTTAACACATTGAGTGCTACGTATCCACCGGCTGGTCATGGCGGATGTCACTGGTGATCCACAGGCAAGGCGCAACGTGCATCATTGTTAACGACCCTACTACAATTCAGCAACCCAATGGAACCTTTTGAGGTTATGCGAATTTCTTTCTTGTTTTTCAGTTAATTCATTCTTAGCAATTAGACCTACTCAATAAGATAATGTTTGTTTTTTTCTAGAATTGGTTAGGATTGCTGCCAAAAGATGGAATTCTGTGGATTCTACTCTGAAGGAAAAATTGACAAAACAGTTCCAAGAAGCAAGTGTTGAATATAAAAGATTAAAAGAAGCATATGAAAATAAATTGACACCTGATCAAAAAGCTGCCATTGAGAGGGCAAAGCAGTTTGAAATTGATTTGAAGGAAGAACGCAGAACAAAAAAGGTATAAAAAAGAAATGGATTTAATTTCTTCTTTTTTTAATGTCATAATTAACACTAGACCATTTAATCTTTTTCAAATAAAAAATTGATTAATTGCTGTAAGATACAACTGTAAATGGTATGTTGTATGAAAGACAAACATTGGATAACAATACAAAATAAAAATAAATATAAATAAGTATTTAAAATCTTAAAAATCTGCTTTTAAAAAGAAGACAATCGTTATCAAGAGGACACTACCGTTAGATATAAAAGACAAAATACCCTTATAGAAAAGACACAATTAAAAGGGACTAAATGTGATAGGCGTACTAGGCTCACTTAAGTATAAAAACTAAATGTAAAAAAGGATAATGAGGGAAATGAAGTGGGCTTTACATCCTGCCATGCACCAATACTGATTATTAAGGCTCCGGTCTACTCCCGACCGAAAAACGCAAAACAGTCAAAAGCGGTGGGTTAAGGCGGCGTGTTTCCACTTAATGGCACCAGGCGTCGCCTCTTCCTTACTGCGTATTTTCATTTGCAGAGGTTTCCTACAAGTTGTTTTTTTACATATTATTTCAAATAAAAACTCCCAGTAAACGAGGCCTAATATACGAAGAAAGGTTCTACTCTTGGAGGTAAGGCTCGTTTCAAACAAAAATTTCTGTCAATTTTTATAGTTATTCAAAATAACCTGTTTTTCATACATTACAATCAACTATTCTAAGTGTTGTGTTCATAATATCAAAACAAAATGCAGCTTCCAGATTACAAAATTTCTTTCTCTTTCAAATGACACCTTAACTTTGATTCTATCTTTAGTATTAAGAGAGAAAATCGGCTTTTTGTAAACCCTTGCATTTCGGTCACGCGGCAGGGGTAGACCAGGGCCTTAAATGAAATCTGTGTTTAAGATGTGATCGCTTCATCACACTAATAAGTATTAAAATGAGTTTAGTGGTTTTTGTTTGTGATCAAGAATGTATGGTAAGGTAACATGTGGGGTAAAATTCTGTGATGAATTTTATCAGTTTTTATTCAGTTACAAAATTGCGTAGTGAAAAAAATATATGATACTTATATCTTTCTTTAAACATTATTGGTTATTTTCAGAAATCAATAGAACTTGGAAAGCCAAAACAACCTGTTTCTATCTTTCTTAAGTACCTTCACAGCCGAAGTAATGAAAAACACAAGTACCCAGGGGTTAAGGTAAGGAAGAAGGAAAGGACATTCCGTCCTTTTCTGTAATATTTGTGGAATTTATGTAAAGTGTTTTCTAAGATCGTTTAGGTTTTAGAGTTCAGATAGGTTACACGAAAAAGCCTAGGAAAATCAGTTTTTTTCGTAACCAAAATATTGATAGGAAAAGTGCATCTGTTGGTTTTATTGATTATATATATATATATATATATTATACACATTTCTGGAGCCTAGCCTTAGTCTCACAAGAACTTTTATTTTAGGTAGTGTTCAAGTTTGTTTCTTAGTGAAAGTTTTATACATATCAGAATCAGTCAATAAGACTAAACCATTTGTTTGTTGAAAAAAATAGCCAGCACTCAAATATCCTAACTGCATTTAATTTTTTAAGTCAAACAATCTTTGGGAAACTTGGAAGTAGTTTATTCTCAAAAAATATATCTGGACCTTCTTTGATCAATGTACACCTCACACGTGCAAGGTCAAGTGACCTTAGGCAGCAATGTAGGATTTGTACGTCCCTATAAAATTGAAGATTTTTTTAGACACAATAATACATAACCTGCTAGATAAAACTTAGGGCCGGTTGACGAGCTCGGGGTTTCGTAGTCCGGGGTTATCGTTGGTCTCGGCCAAATTTAGTCCAGGACTAAAAATCGTGTTGACGAGACAGAGATTAAAATGCATTTGGTCGAGAGCAAGCTTAGCCGAGACCAACGCTAGTCCTGGGTTAACAGCGGGGAATGGCAGGGAATTTTCGCTGGGAAGGTTGGCAAGGGCCACATGCGCTATATCTGCCTGGCTACTCTTTTCTTTCGCGAAATGTCCCAAAATCAAAACAATGGGATGGCATTGCAGGGTGGGGTTTTTAATAAATAAAAGCGTAAACACATGTGTAATATAATATTACTGTAATTTATTTATAGACAAACAAAAATTATATTATAAAATAAGTAATCATATATGTATGCTTTTTCGTTTGACTAAATTTTTGCCATGGATGTATCTTAGCTCTGTGGGAGGGGGGCATTAGTGATTTTTAAGATGAAAAATATGTAACATGTTTCCATAGAAACTACCAGGCCAGTTATTGAATTCAGTACCTGGTGACCGAGCTTCGCTCGGATAGAATAAGACATGTTTTTACAAGTTAATTAGCAAAATTAAAACAAATTTACTGCCCAATGAAAACATTTATGTGGTTGAAATAAAACCGATTTAATACACCATAATTAATATAGCACTGAAGAAAAAGTATCGCCCCTGGTGGGAATGGAACTCGCGGCCTATAGTTCTTGAGGCCGACATGCTACAACTCGGCTACGACGTTAGTCAATTGAGCGATGCCGTTTAACGTCTTTTAGCCAAAGCCGATCATTTACTGTCTAATTATCCATACCGTTATTATTAGCCTGTGATCAACTGATTTTGTTATAAACGGAATGAGGATTGAAAAGCAAAAGAGAAATTTAATTTACATAAATTAATTGGTTTGTTACAGTGGCTTCAAGCAATACAACGAATACTTTTTCTATCAAAACACGGAAGATTTTGGAAATACTTTTTTCTGCTTTTATTTCGCACAGCTATCCTTAAGTTCCTTAAACCCTTAAGTTTTTACAAATTGTTTAGTAACCTGATAATTTTGCATTTATTTAATTCATAAAATAAATATTAATGCATAACCTCTATATTGTTCCCCGCAGTCTTCAATCAAGAACTGTCAAACGGTTATAAACAGCTGTTTTGGTTTGTATTGTTTACATTTTATTCTCCATAATCGTAATGTTAAATTTTTAGATTTTAAACTTAATATTACAAGAAAACACGAATTTTCCTGGACATTAGACCTATCTAGAACTTATTTTCTACTCGGAAATTAGTTATTTCCAAAATTTAAAGAAATTCCTCGGCGCCGTTTTCGAGATCCGTGTGCAAATATATATATATATATATATATATATATATATATATATATACAAACCTTGCTCGTATTATAGTATTGGATTGGATTTTTAGTTTAAAATAAACGGTATCAGTGGACTGACACACACTTTCTCCCTTAAGTAAATTTAAAAAAGAAAACCTGTAATAAAACTACCATGTTCTTCAAATTTTATCTAAATATCATTTAATAATTTATTGTTTCAAAAATCATCAATCCATTTCTGAAAATAAAAAAAGAGAGACAAAGTTAAATTAATTGTTTGAATTGTATGGGGGGGAACCAGCCCCCCCAGGGAATACCAAGCTTTTTTGAGTTGATTTTATTGGGTGATTTGACCTAACGCTTCATACCAAGTTTCATGGAAAACGGTTGGAAAATAAAGAAGATATTGATTTTCTTAATATTCTCCATAAGAATAACATTGGGACAACGTAATGCGTTTATCATGGACAGTAAATTTAACTTTTCTCTGGAACCGTTAGTCCTAGACAAATAATTCAAAGTTTTTTAAGCTGGTTTCAATGGTACCAGTCAAGTTATACTTTTATTGTTTTTTTCCTGAAAATTTAAAAATTTGATTTTTTGACATTTAACAGCCAATAACTTTAAAACATTCTCTTTAGACATATCCATGATCTAAACTATTTCCCCCAGGGAAGTAAATAGAAATATTTAACAGCAGATAGCCTGCCCTTATTGCCATCGTACCATTTCAGATTTAATATTCGTCGTTTTTATCCTATTCTTTTCTGCACAAAATTACGATGCTTTGGCTTCCTGGTGGAGTTTTTCTTAGGTATCTGTTTAAACTATGAGTAAAAGTATTAATTTACCTTGTTATTTAAAAGTATACTGTAATAGGTAATTATTATTTAAATTTACCTATGTTTAGCACTTTTCTAACAATCTATAATGAAAAAATCAAATAAAATTAAAAAATTTTGAGGGTAGTAAAATTGTTCAAAATTTAATGAGGATTTCGAATTTAACATTATTTTTAATTTTTAAAAAACAATAAACGAGCAAATGAAATAATCCCGACATGATGTCCCGTTAACCCTGGCCCCCCCTGGGGTTAAGTCCGAGTCTAAAACCATTGTTCTTTTTAGCCGAGACCAAGCTCTTTGCGCTAGAACTTGACTCGTCAAGCCGACAGTTTATCTTTTTTAGTCCGGGGTTATCTATAATTGGACCGTCAAGCGAACATTTTAAGCCCGGGTTTATCCCTGCCATAATTGCCTCGTGTCTAACCGTTTGCGCTCGGGCGTAGCTAACCCCGAACTCGTCAAGCCGATTTTTTAGCCGGGGCTAAAAAACCAGTTATAACTGGATTTTGCGCTCGGACTTAAGATAACCCCGAGCTCGTCAACCGGCCCTTAATGTCATAAACTTTGCTATTACAGGAATGGATGAAAGCTATCTCTGAAGAATGGAAGAATCTTAGTCCTGAAGTGAAGAAGAGGTATGAGGTAGAGAGGAAGCAGGAGTATGAAAACTATATGAAACAATTGAAGTCGTGGGAGGAGCAAATGATAAAAGAAGGCAATGTCGATCTTGTTCGTACAAGTTCTCTAGTCACAGAACCAAAAGGAAAGCCTAAAAAATAGGTTTGTTTATATACTGTATAATAATCATTAATGTGTAAATATATATAATATATTGAGTGGATTTCATTGTTCCTCTTTCTACTTTTCATTAAACTCTGTTAATTCTACTTAGAGAGCTACTTGAACTCAATGGTTGTTGCGATATTAACATTTAATTTCCAGAAAACCAACAATTTTTTCACAGACTTGTTTTGAGTTGTAAAGTATTGGTCACTGTATTGCATTTCAAAATATGGAAATCTAGTGAACACTTAATTTTATTCCTGTACTAGCTGACCCGGCGAACTTAGTAACGCATAACAGTAAATACATGTTTACTTTTAAGATTGGCTTTTTTCTGAAGTCGAATAGCATTACGGCTTCATTATGAGAGATAAGATAATCTGGGTCGCGGCATAGTGAATAACAGTACTAAAAAGATTAGACATATTATAATAACATTCCCACGAAACAAATAAATCCAAGTGGATTGATTCACAATTTTCTAAACCAACCTAAACCCAAACAGAGACATCCTCCGTTAATAGGAAAGATTCATTCACATTCACTGTTATAATTACTGAATACCACTGTTATGAATACCATTGTTTTCACTGTTATAGGAAAGATATACAACAGCTGATTACTATAATAAACGTAATATGTATGAACATTGTAATTCTTTTTTATTTGGCCAACTTATAAACACGTAACTTTTAATCAGACAGAAAATAAAAAATATAAATACATAATCCCCAAAAACTGTAAATTATTAACGTGGCTGTTTATTTTGAACAGAAATTTGTAAATTGTTTTCACTAAAACCTTCCCGGACACATATAGAGCAGCTTCCTAAAATTCCATGGCGATCAGATGAGTAGTTTGGCAACGTGTAAAGGAAATACTTATTTACAGTCATTTGATATATAGAGATTATAGCTTTTAATTACATTATTTTAACAATTTTATATTTTTTTGCCATCTGATCATAGTGTGTTTATCTTATTATTAAATTAGTTGGGTAATGATTCACTAACCCAACTCAAAAAAAGTTATTTTCATGGTTTCAATTGGTATGTTCATGCTTCCTAACTGTAAACCAGTACCAAAGAGATGTTTAACGTTTTTAAAGAGTTGGTTAGATTCAGTTTCTGTTATATATTGCCTACTTACTCTTACGTCTGTGGCCATTGGAAACCTACATGTTTTTTGGCCTCACCATTCATATGCTGTAGTATATTAAAAGTCAAAAATTGTGCATCATTGGCTTTCAGAGGTCAATATGATCCTAATGTTTCACCTCGATAAAAAAGTAATTCCATTAAATTATAGCTGATACCAATGCAATTATATTTATATTTTTGTCAAGGTCATGTTTTCAAATAACCAAGTACCTCAGTGTCAGCACGGACATCGAATGGCAGCTAGGGTGATTAAGTTTGGCATTAATGGAATGAACTGGTGGAGTTGATTTACACAAAAAAATTATACACATTCCTTGTCCAAACCCTTCCTCAAAACATTCTTTCCAATTGCTTGGTTATACTCTGTTGTTGAACATGAAGTCATATAGTCAGACAATATACTTTATTTACATATTCTTTGAGAACAGGACAATTTGTCAGATTCCCTTGAGTTATAATTGGTTTAGTAGGGCCTGTCCTGTAGAGATCTTAATAGCAACCTACCCTGGTAGATATTTTAAGCCAAGTAGGAATGAGGAATGAGTGTAACATGATTGTGTCACGAACTTGTAGTCTTATTACTGACTAAGGCTGCCTTGCTTAGACAGGACTGATAAATATCCTGACAGCCAATGGTATCTAGGGGACCTTCAGTTTAATGTGGGATTCAAACCAAAATTGCACCTCCAAATTACGGACTGGTCTAATCATGAGCATGGCCTTTGTAGATGAACGTAGAATTAAATAGTGCAGACTTTCATCCAATCTAGAGAATATCACATAAAAAAAACCAAGTTTCATCTCTGATCTAGTATTGTACAGTATTATGAACTTCTTAATTTTTTTTATTTGACTAACATAAATTCATTTTTTGTGTACAGGATGAGGCGTGTCCTGGTTCAGATTTGATTTCTTCTGTAATTAGTAAGAGCCAGGGCACAGATGTTCGTCAAGAAAACTCTATAAAAGAATTAACAGCCACAGAGAATGCCAAAATACCAAATGCCTTTTTAACATCGATCAAAAGAGTTAATGGGCCCAAAGAAAAAGAAGGGAAGATACCTTCATGTAGTGTAGGAACTAACTCTAAATCCAGTACCAATGAGCTAGTGTATCGTGTTGAAAATAAAGAAATAGCTCACAAGTTGACTGATAATGTATTAGAATTTGATAAGTTAGGAGAATCTCCTGGGATTCAAAATATGAATTCTACAGCAAAAACTCACTTGCTGGACAGTAAAGACAATTCCAAAAAAAGTCAGTGGAAAACCGACATCTCGAAAGAGAAACAGCTTGAAGAGTTTGCTCAAAGTATCGAGAGAAATGTTTTGGAAACAACAAAAGTGAAGAATAGTGAAGATAAAAGACAAGGAAGTTGGTGGAAAAACATCATTAGTAAAATAAAAAAGTAAAGTGTCTTAGTTTTTCATGTCAATAACAAAAGTGTTTTTTACTGCTAATTCTTATACAATCTAATTCTAATAGCTTATACAAATCATCTACACTCTTAATAAATGATTTAATAAAGGTTGTGTATTCATATCAGTTTAAAGTCTGCCCTTGCAAGTTTCATTCTTAGTCATTAGTTCTGTATAGCCAATAACATGTATTGCACAGTTAATTTCTATAGGTTCAACATGTATTAATATTCAGTTAGTCTTAATCATCTTTTAGATACCAAGTAATCATGACTTCATTGTAGATGATAAAATTTACCCTGGGATCTCAGCCTTGCACATTAATCAATTGAAAAAATTTTTATTAATTAGAACACTCATTTGATTATAAATGCTGGACTATCAGTAAAGCATGAGGAGTAATGGCTCAACGTTAAAAATGTTAACATTAGGCCAAAAAAAGCTTGTGGTCACCTTTTTCTGACCACATGGTGTTTGGGTGAGCCAACCCAATTCAATTATATTTATTTATTTACATGACGGAAACCCCGTTTTACAATTAAATAGTAAAATATAAATATAAAAATTCATTCGTCAATGAACTTTCTTCCTCATTTTTACACAGCCCTGTCGTTATACCCTCCCCGTCCATTCTAAAATTTGTTTTTGATATTAGCCTGGGATTTTAATCAAGTGCAACTTCATAGGTTCTTATAGATTTACATTTCAAGCATTTATGCTTCATACGTGTTTATAGCAATAAAAATGAAACCTAGGATAACCATCCTGGGTGTTTCATTTGCTATATGAATTTTCACCTTCACTATTATTGATGCGGTGTCTGTTGCTGCAGTAGCCTATACCTCAGAAATTCATAAGTGCATTTGGTGGTAAATTAAATAAATTGGTTTTAAATGTATATATATATATATATATTAAATATATATACATTTATTAAATGTATATATATACATTTACATTAATTTTCCTAACAGTTACAGTAGAACCTCCCACATCCAACCACGGTGGGACTAGGCGGAAATATCGGATATTGGGAGGAGCAAATAAAACATATTACTTAGTTATAAAAACATCTATAGAGTATTGTAATAAAACATTACAGTTCCTGTTAGATTGTGTTTTGTATAGAGATAAATTTATCTACACTCATAACATGCAAAATAATCATAAACGTCCGTGTGTTCTATTGTAAGATTAAAATTAGGCAGTCAAACTAATATTTAAATTATGGTATGTATTTATAACTTGGATAATAATGACAACATATGTCATCAAAATATTTGCTTTATTGATAGAATAGACTTTTAAAAGTATTAACAAAAAGATCACAGAATACAAATACAAAAATACATAGAGCAAATTCATGAAGCCCAGAATAGAGAATGCTCATAGATAATGTAAATATTTTGATTTTCTGAGTTGATATGCCACTTAAGAGAAGAAGACTTCCAAGAAACCTGGATGTTTCAGGGATAGGTAGACCGTAGAGACTACTGACGGCTAGTTTTGTCACAAGAAATGCAACCATCAAACTCTGTAACAAGAATCTACGATATAATTAAGCACTGTTAACAACATTTAAAATAATTATTAAATTAACTAGGACTAATTAAGTTGGACTTTTCCAACGCTTCTTGTGTTTAAAATTTACACAACGTTTCGAGAGTTGGATAAACTACTCCCGTTTTCAAGTGCCTAACGATATTTACATTTATACAAACAAAAGGTTATTTCTACATATCAAAAAGAAACCGGTAAAAAAACCACAAAAAATATAACTATAGAATTAAATAGTAAACAAAACACTCTACTTAGCCTATTTTGTACATTCGGAAAATTGCAAACCAACGACACTAACACGCCGCCTCCGAGCTAGGCGACGTAAAAGCAAATATTAGATTATTTGAAATGGCGACCATACTATAGGTAGGTATTTTAAGCCAAGTATGAATGAGAGTTGAATGTAAGATGACTGTGGCGCGATCTTGTAATCTTGTTACTGACTAAGGCTGACATGTTCCTTAGACAGGACTGTTAATTAATAGCCCAACAGCTGATGGCAATCAATGGACCTACAGTTTAACGTGGAATCCGAACCACGGCCTCTGAATTACGAATTGGTCTAATCATGAGGATGGTCTTTGCGGATTAACGTAGAATTCAATAGTGCGGACGTTAATTCACACAAGAGAACACTACATACACCGACCATCGCTCATAACTATCCACAATTCGTGACCTCCAAGTAACTGGATTACAGGATGACGCTACCATATAGGACCGCACAACACAAAGGTCAGACCACTACTGGCCCCACACCCGTCAAAGCGGTCGCTACCTTCCCCTTGTGTCCGCTAGGGGCGCTGGCAGCCCTGCGTCGTCCGGCTGCAGCTGAAAATAAAACAGCACACGAAAAAACAATTGTTTACAAAAAATTCCGGGCAACCAATGAAACACTTCGCCTCCATGCTAGTCAGCTGGGAAACTGGTAACAAATTTACAGTCCGAAGGCTGGAACACGAAGTACCTCCTTTGACCATGCAGAGCCATACTTCCTCCATGAACTGCTACGGGCGCTGGTAGCATAGCGTTGACCTAACTTACAGAACCAACAAAACAAACATGGAACAATTATCATAAATATTGTGGGGAATACCACTACACTGTGCCTCCATGCTAGCTGGACGGGAACCTGGCAAGTCCAACTAATGGTTAATTTAATAATTAATAACCAATTCTATCATGAATTTTAAAACCTCTATTTAAAATAATTTTGAATTGACTACAAAGGTCTTGTTTGGTTAACAATGCATTTAGATTACATACTATTTTTCTATATAGAGTAATACATATCGTTATTTCAATACACTCAATTGAATGACAAAAGCTGTGTTCTGGATTTTCCTGTGCTTTTGCAAATATTCTAACATCACTTTGGGCTAATCAACACATTTTAATAAAGTTCAGCTTTGCCTCTTATAGGGAGATACTTTTTACAATAATAATTGTGTTAAAACTTCACATTAAATGTTGTAATGTACAAGATTAAATGTTGTACATTTTGGACCCAAAAAACCGCTGCAATAACTGTCCCTTAGAGTTCATTATAAGATTCTCATCTCTGAATTTACTGGTACTAATTGCAGAGGCTTTGGTAACAAGTTTGCAGACATATTTTATAAAAATCATACAAAATACATTTAAAAACTGAGCTTTTGGACTGAGTTATAGATGTATATAAATTTCGTTAATATTCATAGAGCAATTGTTGAGCAAAGTGACACTAAATAAATGAGTCATTCCGAAAGACTATCACTCCACGATTGCGTAATAGTCATTAAGGACGACTCATATCACGTTGAGGGTAATGAATAACCTAATTATACAAGGAAAAAGGGTCTGGAATCAATTTAGGATTGTGTGAGCATATAACCACTGAGTGAAGTTTATGATTAAACTCAGGTTTTTCATAGGTATGAGGGCATTTATCATGTAAATATTTTGAAAACAAAAATATATTTGATCTTGTTTTTTTTAAATCTACTATTATTTATACACTGTCAGATAGTGGTGTATTTGATTACTTACGTTAGCACAAACAAAATGGCAGTCTAGTTCAATAGAAAAACGAAATAATATAGCGATGGATATGTATATAAGGTTGCTAGGCACATACGAAGCAACACAATTTAGAGATGAGTTGAAGTCATTATCCACACTTCCACTTGTACTGGAAAGAAATTCAAACTGTTCAGATATTGATGAGTCAATGTGTGAATTGTCTTCTGTCCATACTCTTGCACTACATGTAGTAGTTTCTCTTTCATTTTTAACAAAACCATTTGATTTTAATATGTCATTTGAAATACTGATGAAACCATTTTCTCCCACTTGCAAATTTTCTGCAAAAAACAAGAGTGGATGATAGACATGTTGAGAGAAAATTTAGATACAATCTATCTTAGTAATATCAGTAACAAACACCAGCAGTAAATATTTTTCTAGTTAAACTGATACAATCATTCTTTAGAAAGATTGTTGGAAAATGCTTTATAACACAACCTAAAAGCTCTTTCATTCTCTAAACTGGGTGTTTAAAGAGGTAAGAATTTAGAGGTAAAAGAAAGATTTAAACAATCCTCAAATAATAACCTAAGTCAGTGTTTGACATATGACATTCAAGGCTCAACATTATAATCTCGTGATATAATAGTAGATAGGAAAGTAACAAACTGATCAAGGAGTTAATTGATGCAACTAAGAAAGGATTTATAGGTTATATGTATGAATGACATAAGCACTTCTATAATTAATTTCATGAATTGCTTTTATGCTGTGATAACATAAATATTCCTTGCAATGCTTGGTAAATTGGGGCATTGTTAAGAGTAAGAGCTCTTAAATGACAAAATAGGCAATTCAAATGTAACAAATTTTAACCTGTCTTTTCGGCAGTGTCATTTCTTCCTGTGATTCTTTTTAACCTGTTCTCTGAATTTTCGAGTATCTTTCTTCTCCTAGCTTCTCTTCGAACAGCCAAAATATCAGACGACATTTCTGTAGAAACGTCACTGTTTAATTTATAAAACACAGTGAAGAATAATATAACGAAGTTGGGTACTTTCTCTACTCGAGTGCACTTTCAATACATACATAAATATTGGATATCGGTTGGTTGTCATCAAGTTAGTCTCACTCACACCCAATGAAACTTCTTACTGTATCAACTCAGCCGTTTCTATTTTCTAGCAAGAATTATATATAGCTTTCTCGCATCTCCCACAGTAATTTATAAAACCAAAGCGAAACCTGTAACGACACTCGACATAGCAACACAATTAACTAAACTAATACTAGTGCTCTGTCTGTGATTACAAGGAGGTTAGAGGAATGTTGAGCGGTGAGCTGGCTCCTGGCTCTATCCATCCATTAGTCTTACCAAGGAGGAACGGTTAGTAAAGTATTATCCGATCATCTCTGGTCTTAGTCTACGATGATAGGATCGCTCCAGCCCCCCGGACCTTAAGTGCCTTGGACATGGTGCCAAAGGTCACAAGTTCAAATCCCAGAGTTCCAATCAAGATTTGGACGACATTCCCAAAATACGTTAGCCCTAACTATTGTATTTTAACTTTAACAGATAAAATGCCTCTGTTAAATAAATAACAGAATGCAAACTCAATTGAAAGGTCTCTGGCATAGAAACAAACAGAAAAATAATCAACAATAAAAGTTCTAGATTCTGCAAGGGTTATAATATTAATAATCAAGAAACTACGTTGGTCCTTTCAGTTACAGGCTAACATATTCTACGTTTATTATTTTACAACTCTATATTATTTTGGCATTTATATGATGATAACTTTGATAATTCAATATACTACAGGTTTTTATTAATTTCTCGATTCTTATATTTATATAAATGAATAAAATATTTTACATACATTACCTTGTTTATTATTATTATGAATACATATATAAGGCATTTTGTAATGAAAATAACAATAACATATAATTGTATATATTTTATGTACAGCTAAATATATATTTTGTTTTGTTGTTCGTCGTATTGATTTTTACAAATATACGTTCTTTTCACCTTACGAAAATATTTTACTTCTTTGTAACATATGTTTTAGAGAATGTAGGAAGCCTAATGCCACGGGGCAAGGGTTAGCCGTCAAATTAAAAATTTCAAATGTCAGAGTCTAGTTCAAGGATGTTCCTCATTCAGGTGAAAGTTCGGATTATGTGTGATAAGACGCCTAGAGAAAGTGTGCAAGGCTGGAAAATGAAATACAGGTGAAGTTTAGCCCCTTTCTTCTCTTCCTAGTATAAATATTTTGTTGATCTTGCACAAGTACGTTATTGGTCAGTCAGTATTATTTACTAGTTCGTTGGGGTAAACAATTAAAATGACATTCAAGAATGAAGAGAAAAATGTGCAGTTGGAATTTATAATGAAGTCCCTAATCGCTGGTGGTAAGTAAACCATAGGATTTATTCTCTGAATAAGTGGACCCAAATATAAGACAATTGTATCTGAATTAAGCTCCATGTTCTTTCTACTTTCTAGGTACTTTGAACAAGTTATTGAGAAACAGCTTCAAATTACTCTTAATATAATCTATAAACATATATTAGGTAAACCCTTCAAGTTTGTGTAAACGTATATAATTTATTATTTGGCATATAATAGTTAATAATAATAATAATTAGACCAATTCATAATTCAGAGGCCGTGGTTCGGATTCCACGTTAAACTGTAGGTCCATTAGTTGCTATCGGCTGTTGGGCTATTAATTAACAGTCCTGTCTAAGGAACATGTCAGCCTTAGTCAGTAACAAGACTACAAGATCGCGCCACAATCATCCTACATTCATCCTCATTCATACTTGGCTTAAAATACCTACCTGGGTAGGTCGCCATTTCAGTTAAAAGTATAAAGTATTACTTAAAATTGTTGTAGGGTTCAAGACTTAAATAGGGTTTTACACCTCAATCAGTAGAAGTGTATGGAAAAGAAGTGTCATTCAGAGATTAGTCCTTCTGGTGTTAAATTTATTATTTGGTACAACCCATTCCTTCATACAATGTTTCCATTTTTTAGTTTCTTAATCTAAATTTTCCGAATTTTATATAGGGAATAAGCTATTACCGTAGGTCTCACCGCTAGACTTAAGCCCGGGACCATGTTATTTTTTTGTATTTAGGTGCCCAGAGACCAAAAAGAATAGTCGTTAAAATTTATATATATATATATGTAAGCTATGGGCTGTGTGGCACTACGCTCTGCATGCTGGAATCTTATTTGAGTAAGAGGAAACAGTGTATAGCGATTGGTGGCTTAACCCTAGAACTGGCAAAGTCGTAATTCACGACGCATTTACATATTCAATAAGAAGTGGCAGGTGAAGGCATCTGTTTTCAGTTTAGTGAACTTGTTAGACACTAGCTCCTACGTGACCGTGTTGCCTTTTGGGGGCAAGCAACCGAACCTGCTCCCGTAGTGCACTAGACTGCCACCGGGCAGGTCTATAACCAAGTAAGCACTTTCTACTCCTATGCACTGATTGGCCGAACCGGCTTTTTTTTACGCAAATTAACCCAAATAATACAGGATTCCCTGGTAACAGTTCAAGAAGGAAGGTAAAGCTAAAGATAGGATTCTAGATGCTGTTGGATTGTTCCTCTATTTCGTTGAACTGCACATTCTCCCAAATCTTTTATGATTAAATTTTTTATGATGAATAAATTTGTATTTTAATCATATGTTGCATTGTATTTTACTTGTATCAGTGCTCTGCAGAATTATGTAAGGTTGGCTATTAATAATATACATATGTTCATTGTTTAGTAATATCAATGACCTCACATAACTTAACTCTGCACAGTGCAGAATGACAGAATATACATCGACGACGTACATGTGTGGTCGGTTTAATACCAATGTACCATATTATTTAGTACAAGCAGTAAACCCGTCCTTTGTACAGTTTGTAGGATTCAGTTTAAAGAAAATAAATAAATACACTGGTTTATTTTTTAGCATTACTTCACAATTAAATAGATTGGAACATTTTTATACCATTATTAAAATTAGTTAGCTTATGTTATGTTAAAATAACTTGTTAATATCAATGACCAGTATAAACTAACTAATATTGATTTTAATGTGACAGCTGTTTGTTGTTCTTTCTATTAATTAATTTAACTACAAAGACAGATGATTATTACCAGTAGGTGATTCATTGAAAACTGAAAGCAAAATGTAATATCGCATAAAAACAGAGTTTTTAAATGCTCGTTATTTACTTTTCAAGGGGCGGCGGATGATTTCAAGCATTGAAAAACCTTCTCTAAAATGTATATAATGCATGAAATAAGTTTCATTGCTATCAGTTCTCCCACTTTTTTCGGAGAACACGTAATATGCCTCCTGGAGTGTCACAGACAGACACAAATTAATATAAGACTTGTTTCAGCTTCTCTAATGCACGAATCATAAAAATAACTAAAAAAATTGTAACTCTGAGCAGTGTACCGATAAATCTCTAATTTTATTTATAAGATGTTTGGTATATATTGTAATTGTTTTTTGATTTATTTAGATCATAAAAACTTACCGTATTTCAATATAATAAACAATAACCCCGTCGCAGCAGACCTGCATAATCAACGAATTTACAAATCAATAATATAATAATAATGATGATATATTACAAGTTTTATAAAAATCTGTCTATAAACATGATAATTATTTGCCTATTCTCCATAAGATTAACATGGGAAAGAGTGAGCAGGTTTGCTGCTGTGAGGAACACTGAAAGTAGGCATTTCTACCACAAACAATTTTTATTTTTAACATTTATACCAACTTTCATCAACATCTGTCCATAAATAAAGGAGTTTGCCTATTCCCTATATGATTAACATGGGATAAGAGTATGCAGGTTTGCTGCCATGATAAACACATAAATTATGATTTTTAAGCATAAATGGGTGGGTATCAAAACATGAAGGTAAATATCAAGTTTTATCCAAAAATATTGATTAATATGGTAAATATTAATTTTTCCCTATCCTCCATAAGATTAACATTGGAGCCCCAAAACACAACGTACTGTGTTTAGACTTTTTAACATCTCGGTAACCGTTGGAGATAGAGAAAAACTTTAAGGAACTTAATTGTGCAGTTTTTTAAGCTGATTCTAATGGTGAAAGATAAAATTTGAAATTTTAAAAAATTACATGTGAAAAATGCAAAAACCCCATTTTGGGGTACAAAACCCCCTCAAACTACCCCTTCCGATTTACCGATATGTCTGGATTAATCTAAATTTTCCGAATTTTATATAGGGAATAAGCTATTACCGTAGGTCTCACCGCTAGACTTAAGCCCGGGACCATGTTATTTTTTTGTATTTAGGCAAATTTGGTATCGATCAGACCATTTTTACGAGAGTTATCGCGTTCACAGACATACAGGGTGTTTCCCGGCAACCCTGACAAACTTCAGGAATTTTTTCCTTGGGTTAAAACAAGGAAAAAATGTTATATAAACATAGGTCCTAAACCCATTTGTTTCATAGTTATGGTTAAAAATGTGTTTTTTAGTTTTTTTGTGTAGCTAATGTACATTTTTACCCCTGGAATGCAAAATTGATCAAATATTTTGATAAAACTTTCATAGATAGGTAGAATATTAAATTTAAATGAGATTTCATTGCTTTTTCTTACATTAAAATGGAGTATGGCTGAGAAAAATCTGTTTAAAACAAAGTTTTTCCTAAAAAAAATAGAGGTCATAAATATTTGTCATGACTTTTGACGTCCTTTACTAATACAACCAATCAAGCAATTAGGTTGGAACTTTACCAAAAGTTGCAGAATTTAATGGAGAACAGTAAAATATCAACTTTTGTATACCTTTTAAGGTGATTATTTTATGTAAAATTAAAGAAAATGTAAGATAACACTATTTTTATGGAAAATTTAAGGTCGAAAGAGATTACATTTTATTTGATATATTTAATATTTTATTGTCTGTGCAACATTCATGACCCTTCCTAACAGCTCCTCTCTTGTTCGTGGTTTTGTCTTATACACCGCTGTCTTCGTGTGACCCCACAGGAAGAAACCCATAGGGTTCAGGTCTGGTGACGTGGATGGCCACACTGGTACGTGGTAAGCAATAATGTTTTGGCCGAAGTGGTCATGTAAACACTGTAACACGTCACTTGCTCTATGTGGGGGTGCTTCATCATGTTGATAATACATATTTTACCTAATTTGAAGGGGAATATCTTTAAGAAGCTCTGGAGAAGTGTACTGTAGAAACTGTAAGTAGAATGGTCCATTTTGTGCCCCATCTAAATTGAAAGGTCCAATCAGCGTGTCATCGAATAGACCATACCAAACATTTACTGAGAGTCCTTGTTGAACATGTGTCTCTACTGTACCAAGTGAGTTTTCTTTGGCCCAAATATGAATGTTTTTGCACCATTTTTAGTAAACTGAACTTCGTCTGTAAACATATTAACTTAGTAAACTGATGGTTTCTTGCCACCCAACTACAAAACCGTGATCTCATAACATTATCGCCGGGATGAAGCGCCTGAAATTTCTGTACATGATAAGGGTAGTAATTTTCTTTCTTTAATATTTTCCATACTTTTGTAGAAGACATTAAGCGCTGAAAGTCCTGAAAGTATTAGTCCTATTAGGGACACGCCTATTAGGGAATCTTGTGCTGTACTCAATTACAGCCGCTCTTGAACTCCCATTGCAAAATCCATAAAGTGCATATCAGAATTCACTATTGGTAAAAATATTAGAATCTGATAGTTTTATAAACACTTTTTCATTAAAAGAAAAATAATTAGACAACAATGAGTTTCAAAGGCTGGATTCTGGTGGTTTTCTGAATTCTCCAGTGTTGTATCTTATTAAAAGCTAATAAATTATTTTTTAAACTAAATAAAAACGGAAGTAAAAAAGTTTAAAACTAAAAAATCTGAAAATGATTATTTCTGTCATTTCTCTTCAGATAATGTTTTCTTAGTTGTTAAAAATTAAGTTTTTTATATCAAATAAAATGTAATCTCTTTCGACCTTAAATTTTCCATAAAAATAGTGTTATCTTACATTTTCTTTAATTTTACATAAAATAATCATCATAAGAGGTATACAAAAGTTGATATTTTACTGTTCTCCATTAAATTCCGCAACTTTTGGTAAAGTTCCAACCCAATTGCTTGATTGGTTGTATTAGTAAAGGACGTCAAAAGTTATAACAAATATTTTTGACCTCTACTTTTTTAAGAACAGCTATATGCTATATGTTTTAAACAGATTTTTCTCAGCCATACTCCATTTTTATGTACAAAAAAGCAATGAAATCTCATTTAAATTTAATATTCTAAGAAAAAATAACATGGTCCCGGGCTTAAGTCTCGCCATGAGACCTACGGTAATAGCTTCTTCCCTATGGGAAATTCGTTAAAAGCTGCATTATTAGTGGAGGTGAGTTAAAAAATCAATTATTTTAATAATATAATTTTACAACGTATTGACTAGCTGCAGATATTATTATTTATGACAACGAGTAACAAAAATCATAACTGGTAAAATTGACAAGAGTGTGATTCATAGCGAAATAATGCAGGCTAGACTTCTCCTCCCCGTCCCCTTATTTACCACTCAACCGTCGGTGCATCTCCCATCCACAATCCAGCAACGCAGTGACTTAGGCGGGCCCCGCCTACTGAAAGGAGAGGAAGGTAACATGGTCCCGGGCTTAAGTCTCGCCATGAGACCTACGGTAATAGCTTCTTCCCTATGGGAAATTCGCTAAAAAATAAGAAGTCTACAGGCTTTTTAAAATTCATTTATGAATCCTGGGCAATACGATCCTTACACGGAAGAGATGAGTGAGGAGGAAGTGTGTCAGCTGTGTTTTGATGATAAATGTTGCTGTGTTATTTGAAAAGTAACTGATCTTTGCCAGGATGATTGATAACTCAATCAACAAAGTCATTTATTATTTAAAGAAGACTTAGGGCATAGGCCCTAAGGCATATGGACTGATATAGATCAGTCCATATTTTTTATAAGTTACAACTCCAGTGCTTTATTGCATTTTGAATGTAACTTCACAGGAAATTATCTCAAGTTTATCACTCTAATGAATTTTATAGACATTTATTTGAAGATAACTTATGGCTAAAGCTTTAATTTCCTCCACTAATCTATTTTTTTTATAAAGGGTCCACTTAAATATTGATGTGGTTTTAGGAGTAGCTGGTATGGTTTCCAAAACGGCAGTTGCTCCACTGGACCGTATAAAGATTCTGTTACAGGCCCATAATAATCACTATAAACATCTGGGTAAGTATAAAAACCTGTTTGCAATGCACAATATAACAACTTGTCTAGAATTTTATAAATAGAAGTTATTTACCAAGCCATATCAATAGGATCATTTCCATTAGTTTTGCATTTATTTTAAACTCTCAGATCATATGTTAAACAAGTGCAATATAAGCTATGAGTTTCCTAATTATTTAATTCAGATATTTTATGAATTAGGTTAGAAGGTAAACATATTCATCTTACTGGTAAACTACCCTTGAAAGAGATTATTCTGTTTCAAGGATTGTCTATCGTGTCGTTAAAGAGGTCACAAGTATTTTTAGGCAAGGGGCCTAATGTTCTTAGTATTGAGATGTTGTGCTTGTTGTTTTCTTTCAATTCCATGATCTTGAGTAACCATAATACTTTCCTTTGCTATCCAGTTCTTGTTTACAAAATTTTCTTTAGCAAACAAATTTTATTTCAGGTGTATTTTCTGGACTGAAAGAGATTGTGGTGCGTGAAAAATTTGTAGCCTTATACAAAGGCAATGGAGCGCAAATGGTTAGGATATTTCCCTATGCTGCTACCCAATTTACTGCTTATGAAATCTACAAAAAGGTAAAATATTATTGTTAAACTTTGCTGTGTTCTAAGGAGCAAGTAATTTTAGACACTTTAGTTACTGATAACTGATCTTCATAAATTGCTCTTTCTACAAAATTATGTTTTCCACACCCAGTGTTTGTTTATACCACAATCCGGCAACGCAGTGACTTTGAAGAGGCTCCCGGGCTTAAGTCTCGCCATGAGACCTACGGTAATAGCTTCTTCCCTGTGGTAAATTACTGGGATGAAAATTAACTTTTAATCAATGCCATAAAATATAGCTTATGAAGATGCAACTAAAAAAAACTTGACAATACAAAGTGTACATGCTTTCAATGTCCGTTCATTCCCTACTTAAAGGCTGGAATCAGGTGACATGACTGTTTTATTGACATTTGCAAGTTAATGTTGCTGGTGCCAGTTATCAAAAGACATTCTATTGAGATATGGAAGCCTGTTGACGAGATCTGTAGGTTTACTTACGCAATCAAAGTACATAACTTATTGAGAAATATTTTGGCTGTGCCTCACAAAGATTATCAATGTGTGCCACCAGTGGAGTGAGGTAATCATGGGCCCTGCATCTCACATCGGGAAGTTCCTCTCTGGCTCGGCTGCGGGAGTGACTGCGGTGCTGTTCACATATCCGCTTGACACCATCCGGGCCCGTCTGGCCTTCCAGGTCACAGGGGAGCATGTCTACACTGGTATCGTGCATACCGGCCTCTCCATGTACCAGCAGGTACACTAATGCACTGTTATGTGTCTTTCTATGCCCTTCAGCATTTTTTAACATTTTGATGGGGATGGAGTTCCCCATCAACCCTGTTCTTGTTACTACCTATCTTGTGGAATCTTGTTATTTCCCTTAACTATTTTCTCCCTCTAAATGTCGGAATTATCTCATAAACTTTTCATGAGAAATGCCCAACATTTCTTTTTTGATGAGAATAGATCATAAATCGCTTTCTGTATTAATTATAGTTGAAAAAAATACTGTCGGATGAAACATTATAAATAGAAAATATAATAAATTTCTTTGTTCTTCTTTTCATTGTTGAATTAATACTTTATGAGAAAGATTGAACGAGTGCTTGGTGAATTTAATGGGACGGATATGGTAAACCTTAAAAATATGTGAGGAAAATATAAAATTTAATTGCATTGTGATTGATCTTGTATAGACCTACAATAACAAATTATGATTTCTGTTTTTATTTCAAAATTAACTATACAAAAGATGAAATAAAGAGTCTCTGTATAGTGAACAACAGTCAAATCTATTGGTTGCATCACAATTGAGGGTTTTTTATATTTCATTTAATTTTATTCATAGCACCTAACTAAAGAATTAATAGTGAATCTGGAATACAGTATCAGTATCTAAGCCTATTTATCCGGTTAAACAAGTCAGTGTCAGTCAAATTTAAAACAGCTCCACCATGACCCCATTTTTTATCATGTTAATCTAAATGTGTATTTTATCAGAGGCATTTTAACTGGCACATTCTCTCAAAGTTTATTAGAGAAATTGAAACATATTTGGCTATAATTTTTTTAATTATATTTTTGTTAACTAAACTTGAAAGGCTCTTTTCTTCTTTAAGTCAGTTCTATGACATAGTTTTATATGTAACTACTTATTTTGTTCTATTAGACAAATACAGTAAAGTCTGGTTTATCCACTTCCGAATCATCCGGATTCCGGATCGGGTTTTGAAAAAATTATGTAAATAACAATTAAGATATGAATTTTATCTCAAGCTTCTTCAAAATTTCGATACAACCGCACCACATTCCTAGGCGGTAAGTGTTACTAATGATGAATGCGTAACATGATGAACGCATACTCTGTATATAGTATCGTCTGTATATAGTATACTCTGTATATCTGTATATAGTATACTCTGTATGTAATATTGATATAGATATCCCGAAGCACAAAACTTCTTTTTTTGAAAACCACCTCTTTTATAATGGCATAAAGCTGTTCAATGCACTGCCAGCCACCTTA
This sequence comes from Nephotettix cincticeps, assembly GCA_023375725.1. Taxonomy (NCBI): domain Eukaryota; kingdom Metazoa; phylum Arthropoda; class Insecta; order Hemiptera; family Cicadellidae; genus Nephotettix; species Nephotettix cincticeps. Next base: position 51,288,932 of record CM041790.1, on the reverse strand, counting down.
AAAGTTGAAACAGACGTGGACAAATTTGGCAAAGGGGTTAAGAATCTTCTTTTATCACACTGTTACTACAGCATTAAAGAATTTTTAGCCTAATTTAGACTATCTCTGTTGAACATTTTTTTATTATATAATCTTAATTTTAATAATTATTCCTGTAAGGAACACTTTTGTAATGACACTATTATGCAGTTTGTAACTGTCTTAAATAAAGATATTTGAGTTTGAGTATATTAGGGGAGTTTCCAACCAGAGCGCTACAAGCACTTAGCGAAAGCTGGAGCGGTTACCGTTTCACATTTTAATACTGAACAATATATATATATATATATATTTAAGATTTTGTAAAAAGTATCTATAACAATATATATATATACTGTTTTGTACATAATTACAGTATAAGTGTAAATATATTAAGTAGTGTTGGAAGACATGAGTGTTTACTCAATCCTATAATAAAACCAATATGTATAATGCTAATCAAGAATGCTATTCAGGATGTCTATATTGGTATAATTTCAGATCATCCAGATATACAATTATCCGGATCGGTACCCTGCCACATGAATCTGAATAAACCAGATTTTACTTGAAAGCTCCTTCAATATGTTCCGATTTTGTAAAAAGTATCTATAACAATATTATTGGCTTTTATTCAGATTAATTATTGACAAAATGACACCCCTCTGACATATGTTAAAGTATGATACAATTCTAATGGATCCATCGATACTGAATAAATTGTTTGAGAGGTTATGCAATATTGTTATAAATTGTAAAGTATTGACTGTTTAAGTTAATAAATTATATATAGTCTTAAACTGTTGGTAGTTATTTGAAAATAAAACCATTTCTACACATAAACTCCTATAGTATTAATTTTGAGAAAAATAATTTAAAGGTTTTGTTTAGTATATAAAAACCAGTAGAAATACAGAATCTAACAAATCCAGAAATTATACATGCGATACCATTAAACCTCACGAAATTATTTTGTCATCGGAAAGTTTGTACAGATGGGGACAATCAAACTCCTGGTATTTAATTTACCGAATTTAAAATTACGTTTAGTTCACATTTTCATTTAAATGTGGTGACTAAATTGAAAAATTACTCTAGTGATTAATTGTAATAAACCCTAGATTTTGTGGATGTTGTGATTTGCATTTCAATAATCTAGTGTGCTATTATTAACTTATTCACCTTAAATTGAGTTATATAAAAGTTAATGCAAGAAATTTTGCTTTTCTTTTTTAACTCATTTTCAAATACATAATAAGTTGACAGAGTAAACAATTTTTCAGGAAGGTGGTATGAGAGCATTGTACCGAGGGCTGCTGCCAACGCTCTGTGGGATGGTGCCATATGCTGGGTTCTCATTTTACTGCTTTGAAAGAATGAAGTATTTTTGCATGAAATATTTCCCTCAGTACACTTGTTCGCCTTGCTCCAGGAACACAGGTTGAACTTAAAACTCTTTTACTTTTCTTTATCTTTCTATTCAAAATAAATAAAGTTTTTATTAGAGATATAGGAAATACACAATACATAAAAGTTGGCCACCTGTTTGTATTGAGTATTTTAGAGGTGTGCGGTTAGTGAATTATTTTTTCGGATCGGATAGCTCAAGTTCGGATCGGATAGTTTGGTTTCGGATCGGATAGTTTTCGGATTCGGATACACGCAATAACAAAGTAAAATCAGACTTATCTAAGAATAAATTAGGAAAAAATCAATAAAATGTTATCAAAATTAATAAATGGTACATAAAAAATCATAAATTCTTCATAGATGAACAACAAAACTTAAATTTTTACTTCACTGCATTTAAAAGTACCAGTAACAAATTTAATATGACGTGATTCACAAATTAAATCAACAGAAACCTTATAATTCGCCATTAAATAAAATAAAATAAATAAATTCTTTATTCATCAAAATTTTACAATTACACAAGATACAAGCTATAACATAATAAAAATGACATCAACTTTCTACTAATTCATCAATTCATCCTAATTATCATCAACTAATTCTCAATTTTATTTCACGATTCAATTATTTTATTTATTACAATGATAAAAACAAATCACCATTAAGAAAGAATCAAGATTTGACAGACGACGTTGGCTCGATGCCATCGGCTATCTGCGTATCGGCAGGGGCAGTGATTGACAGTGCAGCTGCTATCAAACAAAGGCCTGTGCGCAGGCGCAGAGTTGGAATATTTGTCAGATAAAATACCCCGATCGGCTGTGTAACAATATTGAAACCCGTGAAATTATGGTACCTCGTCGTAATCTAGTTAGTTATTCATCTTAAAATTATCTAAAAATGTAAAACTAATAATGCTTAAATTCATTTAACAAAGATAAAATGTAGATTGAAAACAAGTGGAAAATTTGTTGGTTATGTGAACACCGAACGACGAAATAGACCAAATTTTACAACACTTAATCAAATTTAGCAACACTTTATCATATTGCTCAAACCCGGAGTAGTTGAGAATACGATAACTAAACAATTGATCGTCTACGTAGACGATCAGAATGATTAGTATTATTTTTGCTGGAAACCCCGTCGCAAAACGAGCTATTATGATGGTTTGTTACCAATAACATTAAATCAACAATTGAAGTTTTTTCGTAGCCGAAATGAAATTTTATACGGAACAATATCAAACCGCAATCTGATACTCGGTGCAACTATCGATGACGCTATGCTTTGTATTTCAATATCGAATAATCATACCGCATCCTCGGACCGCCCAATGACGTTCTTACATTCCAATTGGATATGAATTGCGTAATTTCGTCATCTGCTTTAACATTTTCGTTCGATCAAAGATGTTCCGTTGCCGACTTCTCAAACGGAAAGTTTTTCTTTCGGTTTTAATGCTCATTTTATACGGTCTAAAAAGTTTAAAAAATTGTATAGAAAATATCCAAAAATGTCAATATTTTACATAAAATGTCACCTGTCCATGATCTGTGATCCAGAATACTACTTTAACTAACTAGGTGGGCTGGTGCTGTCACTCCCGGCGAAGCTATGTTGCGGCGCACTGGCCGGAGCAGTAGCACAGAGCTTCTCCTATCCAATGGATGTCACACGTCGTCGCATGCAACTAGCAATGATGAGTCCAGAAACACAAAAGTTTGCGTAAGTATTTAACCAACAAGGATTCTATTGTTTACCAAAGTAATTTTGGTTCTTCATGTAGGAATTGTAGCATTCTGGTACAAAAGTTTTCAGATAAAGTTCTTCTTAGCTCATTGTACTCCGCGCACAAAGTTCCCATGCTCTCGACCCACAAGTAGGAGCTGAGCAAGGATTTTCTCATGCTTTAGCAGATTTGTGATCAAAGCCTAAATTAAATTAAGGCTTTTCTCATTATATTGTCATTAAATGTCTGTCGTTCACTAAGACAGCGGCTGCTGTTCATCTAGTCATGTGTTAATATCATTGAGGTTTTCTTATGAATGTTTAGTTAATTTATTATTATATATTCTAGGTTTGGATGTAAATGTATTTTTTTAACTCTAGGCGCGTTTACCAAGGCTTGTTCATTGTGTAGGCCTATATTTTTTTAATATTTAAGAACAAATATTTAGTCAAGGATCGAGTAAATAGCGCTGAATATTCTGCAGCCAGCGTAACACTCAAGGGATGATGTTCTCTCTCATATTGAGTAAGAAGATGTAATAATTTTAGCCTATTAAAACTGTTTTTTTTCATTTATATTATATATTGTAAATATGATTAACTAATTTATTACTTCTCTATGTTCACATGTATATCATACCTTTTAATGGTGAGGATTCTTCTTCCTATACAGACGGTATGTGGGGTTTCTTTGATTGCTTGCATTTTCTGCATTTTGAACTTATCCGGTCAAAGCTTACCACCATAAAATCGTTAAAACTTTTTATAACCAATGGAATTGCTTGTTACTATCATCTGGCAGCATGATGGTTGCTTATTACTGCTTTAATATATTGCTTTTATATTGTTTTATTTTGTTTAAGCTTCCTCTAAAACACTAAACCTTATATTATAATAACTACAAATATATTGCAAATGTCTACTTTTACTTGGGGAGCATTATAACTCCTAATTGGCTTTATTTCAGTGATAATTTCGGTCCTGGGACCTTTCCTATTTTTGATAATGGTCAATTACCTGCCTGAAAATGTGTTCACCAACACAATCATGTTTGCAAATCATCTAAATCTTTGTAGTTTAATGGATAATGTAGTTTTGAGTGAAGCAGTTGAGTGTTATGCAGCAAACAAATTTCTCCTCTATGTAAACTAAACTCAAAATATAAATTTTTCTCTAGATTTAGCTTCCCTTAAGGAGGCCACTTTGACTTCAAGTTTTCTGTAACGTCGCCTTAAGCATAGTTTACCATACCAGTACCTCAGATCCTGTTATTCTGCTTTTTTCGAAGCATTTTGATGTATGGAATTTTGTATTGGGGTAACAGCTTGAAAGTTAAAGAAGTGGTAACTGTTAAAAAAGGCTGTGAGGATTACTAAATAACTTATTTTTTTTAATATTAAAAATATAATGTTTATTAATAGACATATGGTTCTTTGAGAATTTTTCCCCCAATGATTTTAAAAAAAGGTGGTAATACTTTTTCATTTATAAAAACGGACAGTTTCTTAATTTTTTTAAATAAAAGTAGACGAAAAATCTTATGATTTTCCATGTTAAAAAAAGTTGCATGAAAACTATACCACGGTCTCTGAGCCCTCAATCTATATTTTTATTTAAAATAATCCTAAATTCTATTGGGGACTGTAAACATGGATAATCACTTCAAAATATCACTTCAAACAAGGTAAAGCCAGTTAAATTACTTTTTTTTATAAAACATACACTATTTTACGAATATATTTTATCCTTAAAAATATTATTCATCTGCTGTTGTTTTTATTGCTCTATTTTATTCGAAGATGTTCATTCATTCACCTCTAATATTTAACTTCTTAAAAAGATAAACAATAATAGATACATTTCAATTCAAAAAAAGTTTATTGAAAATTAGTTTATAATTCTATACTGATATTCTAAAAAAATCCTTTCCTAAAGCCAACATTTTCTTTCCTAGAAACACACTTTTCAAAAAGATTTTCCCAAAACAATATTTTTCACCTAACAAAACCTTCTACAAAAAGACTTTCTTAACAATTGAAATAATAATTACCAAGCAAATGCATCAATTTAAATAGTTACACATTCACTATCAACAGTCTATTAGACCGCTATTGGTGGGACACTATTACTATCGGTGTTCTCCGAGACCGCGTGACGCCAATAACTCGCAGAGCGAACCTTCCCTTGTAACACCATTTGCACTACTAACTGGTGGCAACGTGGCAGGAAGGTACTAGGGTGGAGGTAACCAAGGGTGGGACTATACAGGGACAATGAAAAAACAATTTTCGCAGCGGTCTGATCGCGGATAGTAATTAAGGGTTAATGACAATAAAAGTGATTCTGAATCTGATTCTAATATTGGTTCAAATTATAGTTATTAGAGTTGATGGATTGTGTCCAGATTTGAATGAAAAATGAGATGAACGTTTGTTTCACAGTGAAAATCTATGTTTGCAAAGTAGGCCTATTAATATTAGAAAAATTTTCTGAGATCTCAAGTATATTTTTTTTAATATATGACAATTATTCTTATTATTTCGAAAGCCTAGACACCTAGATAATTATATAATCACTTACCAAATGAATGGCAATTGCCTTTCAGGTGTCAGTTATTTATTCCTCACAGGAACCGGTTTCGGTCCATCACAGACCATCATCAGCCTACTAAACACAGGTATCACATGACACAACAAAAATCTTCACCGTTGGTGTTCGTCAAGTTAAAATTGTTTAAAAAATTTTTTACATAGACACGAATATTACAAATTACGAAAAACGAATAAACAAAGCAACATTTACACAGGGATCCCCAAAAACTTTTTACTGATTCATTGCCCGAACCACTCACAGGAATGATTGTAGCGCTACTGACCTTGGCGAACAAGGATAGATTATTCGGATAGCAGAGTTCAGAGGCCGATACGATGAATCAGCTGATGTTGTCCTGCACTATATTATTTAATAGTTGAAACGTTATTTTTTTGGAGTACTCATCTTTTTTATTTAGCATAACGTCCTTGTCTTCTTTAAAATATTTATATATAAAAAATTCCTCCCAAGCCTGAGATTTGTATTTATTTTCACAGCTTTTTAATATTTTAATTGATGAGTTAAAATTAACTTTATGGCTAGGGTTGGCTTTTAAATGCTGTGCTACCTTTGATGAAGGATTCTTTTGGTTGATTGCAGTGTGCTCTTTAAAACGTTCCTTTACCGATCTGTTTGTATAGCCTATATATTTCTTATCACAGCCATTAGACGCATCACATTCTATTAAATAAATGCCTTTTGTATCCACTAAATTCACAACAACATTTTTTGTAATTTGTAATATTTCGTGTCAATGTAAAAAATTTTTTAAACAATTTTAACTTGACGAACACCAACGGTGAAGATTTTGGTTGTGTCATGTGATACCTGTGTTTAGTAGGCTGATGATGGTCTGTGATGGACCGAAACCGGTTCCTGTGAGGAATAAATAACTGACACCTGAAAGGCAATTGCCATTCATTTGGTAAGTGATTATATAATTATTCTTAGTTATTCTTTTCTTTGTCTGATTTTGTTTTGATAAAAATAAGTAGCAGCATTATAAGTAAAAACATTTACTTTTATTAAAAATTCTTACACTAATTTAGATTATTAGGTTTTTTTAATTTTTTAATCATTGATAAAAATATTGTTAAAATAATTATATTTTTCAGATTATTTATGATACATTTTATAGCTCCAGATTGTTTAAATGCACTGATAAGTAATAATATCTATATCATTATTTTTTGGGGAGTTTGAATATTCTTATTATTTTACAACGCCACTCTGGAGTTACCGAAAAGGTTCCTTTCTACTTTCATGTACCGACTCGATTGGCTGCAGGATGGGTATGGTGAAGACGTTGGTGTTCATCTACAAGGACAATGGGATGATACGAGGCCTTTATCGCGGCATGAGCATCAACTACATCCGCGCCATCCCCATGGTTTCAGTGTCCTTCACCACCTACGAGCTGATGAAGCAAGCCCTCAACCTCGATACTGGGATCAAGATTTCCACTTCTTGATCCTACAATTCACGTAAGCAAAATTACCCAATCCAACCTCACCACCGGGAATTGCTCTTGGACCAACGTTGGGAAAAACTTTGGTAAACTGAGCAGGATCCCGGTAATCCAAACTTTGGTCACCCTTTAACACATTCGCTACCACCCGCCGATGTCTGCGGCGGTCAGGCCACTCCCTCAGCCTATAAAAAAAAATTATGAACTTCTTTGTAGAATGGTTGTGACCTATGCCACAGGCCACAAAGGTGATGTAACCTTACTTGTCAGCGTTTCCAGCTGTCCAGTGACATCAGTGATTGTCCTAGCCACAAAGTGCTGCACACACACAGCAGAAAATCCTGTGGGCTGTGACTAAACAATCTAACGTTTAAAATCGACTTTTTCAAATAATTTTGTATTGTATTAAAGAACCATCCCCGCAGGTCTGTGGTTGAGGGCTTGGAGTAGAATTTTTCCGCAGTAGAACTGTGGCTGCGGACTGTGATTATAATTTTTTTTAACATTGTGGTAGTGAACGTGTTAAGAGACAAATATCAGTAAATGGGTGACAATAAATGGCACCATGTTGTTAATTGATAGTTGTAGAAATTTAACTTTGCAGTAGACATGGTTGGCATGGTAAAAAATTCATCTTTAATCGATGTGTAAACAGAATTATATCTTACATCGGTTTAAGACTACTTGTTTTTTACAAAAACTTTACAAAATTTGCTTAACTTCCTTTACAAAATTCCCGCCATTCTGAAATACCCCATATTGCAATCATTTTATTTGGTATCCTACTATCTACTGTATATTCTATACTCAATAGCACTCTACATTAGTAGAGTGTTAATTTTAATAGCAAACATTTGCTTAAGATCAGCAAATATAAGAGAGAGAGAGAGAGTTATTTGCTCTCTTCATTTAATATGTCCAACCAAAGTTTTTCTTGCCAGATATTTTGTAGATTCAGTACAACTCTTAGGAGTCTCTCTGCTCTTCTCTTCATTTTTAAAATCGATCCAACAATACTTTGGAACTGTCCTTTATAAATTTTTACTAACACTTATCATGTGAAACTTATGTGTGTGGTGATCTTGCTCATGTTTTTCAACATATTATTGTACTATGTAGCTTTACCTGTATAAGACACGACTTAGTTTATTCATCAGTAAGCTTTTTCGTCCTGAACCACTGGCTGGTGACCCCTGTCAGTTCATGAGCTAACCTCTGGGACTCATGTCGCTACCTCCATTTCTGTAGTTCACCTATATACCTAATAGGCCCTATGGTGATGGACAGTTGAGGGTTTTTTTAAAAGATCGACTTAACCACATCTACAGTTCAGTTTTTTTTTCAAATTTTGTAGAATTATTTTTATATAAATAGGACATTTAACATCCTAACATTTACAAAAGCTTGCTACTAAGATCCTTGATACCCAAAGAGAAAAAAAAGTTTACGTCACACTTATCAAAACAATGAGATTTTTGCGCTATTTTTTCCTGTTCAAAACTCTTTTATATAATATTATTATTTATATGTATTAATGCCTATTTATACTTTTTTAAATAATAATTACGTCTGTGATTATAATTATATTTTCTTCTCAAAACATCTCATTAAATTGTAACAAATTTAGCTTTTATAGTTTTTGATATGTCCCTTATGGATGTGAAATTTATCTTAGAAATTAAGATTATCAGATTTTTTTAGCTTTTAGACTTTAGCTTTATAGTTTAGTTAAAAATCAATGGAATGTATACTCTATCTATTCAAATAACGAACAAGAGCACAGTAAACTCACGTCAACCCTAGAGACATTGGACCATTACGCGGTCTTAGAGATTCCACATGTTTTCACTGAACATCGCAGTGTTGGGTTGGTGGGGACACCTTCTCAAACATTTTGTTTATTGTGATGGGGGTGGATATTGGTGGAAATAATTTTGCTGCCTCACCAAAATTTTCAGTTTCAAGAAAAATCAATGATTTGTATAACCGTGAGCTGTTGAAAACGTTTGTCGGACATGTGATGAACTTAATGTGTAATGTTTGTCCATTTTTATGTTCGCTGAATATGTTATATTGATGGAGTCGCGAGGCTTTGCTGTAATAATTTTTAACCATTAGGCTTATGATTATAAACCTGACCAATGCTCTCTTTTGATATAAGTAAAATATTTTAAAATTATTTCAAAAACTGAAAACTTTATTTTAATATGCATATTTAAGAAACCAATTTGAACTACCCATTCAAAATATTTTAATACTCTTGTTTTACATCCCTCTCTCTTGCTCTCGCAAACAATATTGCTATCCTGGCTTTGTAACATGGAACAAAAATATTTAAGGGACAGAATAAGAAACACATGAAAATACAGGCTTGAATTTCCAACATAGAAGAGTTGCAACTTTTACATGACACTCATAATTCAGAGGATATTAAAATTTCCTACTGGCAAAGATGACCACATTATATATGCCCCAAATACAGAAACCTTTTGATTGTCAACACTGACTTAGACTATAGCAGTGACCGATATTTTTCACCATCCAAGAATTGTTTTTGTTTTCGTCTTCCCTTACACCTAACCCCTTGAGTTGCTTATGTGTGGCTCAGTGTGAATAAGTATTTTCCAGTAATCACTCTTTAACTGCGCTTCATTGATGGTGTTTTTGTGATTTTCCGACAGAATGCAAATTCATATAATAAAATTGACGTGTTCAACGGTATTGGCACATCAGAAGTGTGAACAAAGTATCGTGAATGATTTCTGGTCGATCAAGAGGGATTAGGTGACGGAAAGATGAAAACTAAAGTTTATGCATATAAAATCCATGTGTTTAACCCATGAGCTGCTGGACATAACTTAAGACGTTAAACTCTTCTTATTCAGCTCAAATAAAGGTTAATATTCAGGAAATGTTTTGGTATCAAAACACCATCGTCAGCTTCAGGTACTTGTGAAGTTGATTTATCATAGACATCCTCATAATTAATTTTTTGTTAATTCAGTGCAGATAGTTAAGTGTCAACAGGAATGTTGTGAAATTTGTCAATTTCTTGAGTGTTACAATGTTTTTGTGTTTTTTTTTAATTATCATGGTGATATACCTGAAGCTAACGATATTAGTGTTCTAACACTGAAACATGTCCTTAATATTAATGTTTATTTTGGCTGTCTGATGGGAATTTCACACAAGTAATAGTCTTACATTGAGTTTATGCTCCTAAAAAAATTATAATTCATATAGTTTGACATTTTGATATTCCCGAGATTCTTGATGTCTAGTAAGTGTTGAACTATTGAGGGATTCAAAGTTTTATGTAACAGAAATAGAAAATCTAGTGATAGGTTATAGGATTGCTGGAAGCAATCAGGATGGGATAGATGCTGTAGGCCATCAGTATTGTTGTGTGATTGGCTGTTGTAGAATTGTTATATCTTGATTGTTGTTATGCTTATTGTTGTTAATTATATTAAATGTTTATATGTTATTTAATTTTGTTACATTTTTTAAATATGGAATTAATTATTGTAACAGAAAGTTAATTTTATAAATAAAAATATATTTATTAGATTTGTCTTTCTTTTGGAAATCCCATATGTCAGTTGTATTCCTAAATTTAATATGACAGTTCACTGACACTTGACTGATTCAGGAAGTTTTTGCATTACAATTATCTTAGTTTAAATAGTGAAAGAATTTGTTTGTCAAAAGAAACAAACTATAATAAATGTATATTACCTTTGTTCTTGAGTTTACTTTGTTTAGTGTATTGATGTACATTTTGCCACATTTGTGGCATCATCAGAAATTAAAAAGGCACATTAATTAATTGATTAAAGAAAACTATTTACAGTCACTATTCACTCCCGCATTGTTCGCGATTGCACGGCACGACGGCGTGTTGTAGGTTTGTACGGTGGGGGTTCACTTGGTCGAGGTTATAACAAATGGATAAAAATCATATAAAGCAGCAGAGATTAATTCATGATTTGTCATCAAGATTTTTAATACTTTAACCCTGTCTTTTAACAAACTACTTGCTGTAAGGTGATGTAGAACTTTGGACTAAATGTTAATTTGTTTGAAAGTCCCTGGGTACCAATGAGTTGAAGGTAACGAAAAGCAGACAAGTTTGTAAGGAAGGAGCTAGTTCTCCCATGAGGGCCAGAGTCAGTCTTTGGACCAGAGGACAATTGCAGATAAATGTACTCAGAGAGAAGACAAAGTTGTAAGACTACCATATGACTTTACAGCACTATGCTGTGGTTAGCCGTGCAATCTAAATCACTGCTTGCTAACTCCAGTCATAATTGGGAAGATCCAACTACAGTAGCACAGCCTGGTCTAAATAGCTAGCACTAACACGGTGAAGAACGCACTTTGATGACCACTTGCCCTTCGTTGTACTACAATGTACAACAAGAGCCAAGACTAGCAGGCTAAATTTATCAATGAATGAATTTATTATGATTGTAATTTATTTATTAATTATGAATCAATAATGAAGTGAAAATTCAAGAAAAAAAATTATTATCCTTGTGCCTGATGATGGCCTAATTAGGCCGAAACTATAGTTGCGCCACTTCAACTACTAAGATTGTTTTAGAGAGGTATATAAACCATTTAATAAATTTATCATATGGTCACTGGCACTAACTAAAGTCATCAAAACCATAACACTCATTTTTCATCCATAATGACCCCAACATTCCACCAAAGCTTTTGGCTGGAAAGAGAAACATGTGAAGGCCTTAAACCTAAATAAAATTCCTGTTGTAAATAGAGGAAGAAGATCTGTGTAGAGACATAGTGGATGGAAGAGTCTTGTCAGCGCACCCGGGGGACTGGGCTTCCAAACCCAAGATAGTATGTTCCGATCTATCTTGTGTGACTAGCAAATACTATATACATTGAGTATATGGATTTAAAATTAAGTCCTCTTCATAATGGTGTATAATCATAATTTATTTTCATCACAAAAGTAATGATTTTTGCACAACAAATTAATTACTATGACTAAAAGAAACTATTTATATATTGTTTCTTTGAAGAAAAGAACTTGAAATAATATTTAATTTAATAACAATAATACTTTTTGTAGTAAAATACAGGCCGAAATAAAATAATTTATGGGAGTATTTATGAATACTCTTTTTATTTTCATTGTCAACTACAAATAAATAACATATTCAACAATAAATGGCTTGCATAAGAACTGTCAAGATTACAAATTGAAGGAATGTCAATCCCGAGGATAAATTATAAAAATATATTAAAATAAATAAAATTATTTTAAAACAATAATGCAAGCAAATGCTCAACACAAACTAATTTACTTCCTACTTTATTTGGCATACTGCAACAAAAGGACAGTTTTAAAATAATTTTTATCTTCAACGACAGTTAAATTAATTCGTAACATTTCAAGAATAAGTCTTATAAAAAATCTAATTTAAGCATCTTACAAATATGTGCCCAAACTCTGTTTGCCGTATCTCAGTCACGCCTAACACGCTTTATAAAGCTAGTTCATTCTCAAGTAGGTCAGTCAGCAGAAACTGTGTCTTCTGTATCACTTCCGCACTGTAGTAGTGAAAATATAATACGCAAGTTGAGTTTGAATTGAATTGTGTGTTGTTCTTGTTAGTACAATAATGACAACTTAGTTCTATCCGAAAAGAGAATTTATTACTCGTTTCATATCAACACATATCATACATAGACATACAGGGTAAGGCGAGGATAAGGACATAAAGTAATATTAAAAGCACTCAAAATGCGTTTCCTGCTTCAACATACCATGATATTCTCAGCTAAACAAAGTGCAGGACCTTTTAGCAAATTATCGGCTTCAGGTTAAAACACACAAACCTAAACCATAAATCTGTACAGTTTTCTATGAACTACATTAGAATTAGAAATGTGTAGTCAGTTGTAAATTAACTATTATTATACAATTTGAATGCAGGCATAATTTAAAGAAAGTAATCAGGAGTTCTGCGGGTGACATGGGGCTCGCCGCGTCGAGGTGCTGGGTCAAACTGCAGGCTGTAACACGGAAAACCGACACTGAGTGACCAAAATACTAATCAAATCCTAAATCTCTAAAATAAAATACATAACTTGACATGTATTTAGAACAATTTTCAACATCCACCCACTCCCCAATTCCAACCCTATGAAAACCTAAAATAAAAAATCTAACCGAAATATAGGTTCGTAAAAATCAAGGTATACAAACAAATATTTAAACGCTAAATCTTTTTTGTTTCCGACACATGAAATGTAGCAAATTTAAACAATTAAAGAATGTGAACCTATAACCATAACAACAGAATAGACTAGTTGGATCACTAAAGCTTGGTACTTACAATGAATATTTGAGAGCATCGTCAAGTTCCATGATAGCAGCTTGGTTACCACATCGGTAGCAGTAGTTGGGGGCCGAGAAGATTGTAACAACATTTCTGTCATGACACCTGAAGGAAACCAAGAACATCACTCTGGATTACCATATTTGTATAATTACACACAAAAACTTTTTTTAGCCTCAACTTATTAAAATTAGACAACATGACAAAATCTTAACATTATTTATATGGGGCTTGCAATAGCTGATCACTTACAGAGACCCCCATTGGATTTGAACCAGGCAACCATTTGAGCCTACGCATAACCCCTTAGCGTACTGTGCACAAGTTACACGCAAGAGTAGACCACAGCGAAATAAAAATAAACCAGAGGTTAAATCATTATCATCATAAATTTTAATGACAGTAACATTCTTTTTTAATTTGTAATAACTTGTGTTTAATAACGTTGTGTGCAATCTTAGCTGTTTTTGTCCTGGCAACGAAGTGATGTAGCATAAGTAACTGCAATTTTTGGTAATACAATTTATAATGGGTCTTCTCATGACTAGAGGACAGTAAATATAAAACCGAAATAGTTATATATCTAGGCAATGAGATAAAGTAGGTAGAGTGAGGTAGCTACCATCATCTCCTGGTAGGACACGTAGTATAGTAGGCTACTTTAATTATTATAAGAGAAAAACTTTAACTATGGGACTGTCCAAGTTGTCTTAAAACAATATCAATGAAGTGTAACTATTTTAATTATAAAGTGATTTTGGGCATTTTCAACATACCAGTTGTATCCTTCCATAACAAGTTGATGAGCTCTGGACACTAAAGTGAGGCCATTTGAATGATTGAAAGTTTCAGAGATGTCTTGTCCAAACGTGTAGCCTGCTCCTCGAGGTGAAATCCCCCACCCTCCTCGATCATCAGGGTCAGACCACAGAAGATCGCACATGGGACCCTGAAAACACAGTATATTATTCAACCATAGCACAACTCATCATTTTAAATCAGGACAACATTTTATACAAATGATGGACAGACACATTCCAAACCTGCCAATGGGAAGTATTGAATTTTTGCCTTGAATTTTTTTTGCCATCTCAGGAATAGAACACATGACCGTTTAAACCAAACACGTTACACTTTATTGTAGCAAGGTGAAAAGTATAGAGTATATCAAGTCATATGTTATAAAAAAATTGATGAGCTGATTTGATCACGATGGCAAGGCCAGTGCAGTGTTTTTTTTCAAATTTGCCGATAGAGATGACCGGTGGACTATAATAGCAGCATTTTGACGAACTTAATCGAAAGTGTACGTCCCATACCTCAAGATTTAAGGCATGGGATGTACTAGTGGCTGATCAACACGTTCCTGATTTGATATGCAATAGTCCAGAGATCCAAACTAATCGTATCTGCACTGATTTGCTAAAGGAATAGTATGCCAAAAATTTTCAGTGACGAACCAACTGACCCCAACCATTTTCTTGCTAGTAATGGTATCATTTTATAGCTTTTATAACTGTGCTCAACAAGTACGAACACAACCATACAGATGGAAAAAACCTAAATTATGTTTAGCACTCCAGTAATCAGGCCAAAAATCGGCCAAGGCAATTAAACTGTTAATGATTAAGCAGGCTCACTTATACAGGCTTAAAGTATACTTTTTTATGCACCCTAATTTTATACATGTTCTAGCATTAACCAGTCAGTAGTAGTACTGAAACTCCTTTCAGTACTTTCGTATCTCGTAACGACCACATTCTTACATTGTATTGTAAATCCCGACATCCTGCGCTCTGCGGGGTTAAGTTTATTGATATTTTTAATCTATTAAATACTATTTTGCTACAGAAAACCATCCAAACTTAACCCCCGCAGAGCGCTGGATGTTAGATATGAATAATACATTGTATGCATGTGGTCAGTATAATATGAAAGTACCCTCCTTTCAAAAGTGTTATTATGAAAAAAAAAATTAGCTTTCCAGTTCCTGTTATATGTACCATACAAACTTCAACCCAGCACTTCCATAGAATTATTTTTTCCTATTATCAATCATCAATTCTCACATATCAATCTTTAACTTATACCTCATGAGGAACTTCTTGAAGACGATCCAACGCCCTGATGTGGTCGAGTGTGTCAATCGAGGGAGAGAGCCCACCATGCAAGCAGAATATTTGCCCATCTACTAGGGCAGTTAATGGTAAGTAGTCAAATAGGTCCGTAAAGAATTTCCAAACATTAGCATTGCCATATTTACGTAGGCATTCATCATAAAAACCATATACTTGTGTAATCTGCCTAGACTCGTGATTTCCTCTGAGGATAGTGATTCTCTCTCTGTATCGAACCTGGAAAAAAATTATTATTAGGCATTTTATTTTATCTTATTCAACTAATAAATTTACCTGTTTAAAAATGTTTTCACAGGGTTCAAACACGATAAACCATAAAACCAGCACAACTCAATATTCAAAAGTTTACATTTTAAATGGATTGGACCATCTCAATGAAATAGAATCACATAGACCTATTAATAAATATTTATTCTACACATCTTTTACTAGTAAAATCGTAGACCTAGATACTAAAAAATCATTCCTTCAACATGAGCATGTTATTACTTTCAGAACAAATACAATGATGATGACAATAACTATCAGGATCAGTCTTAGCAGGATCTTGTTCATTGATCTCTGGTTTTGTAAGCTAAATTATTAGCCTTTTTACAAGCCTTCTTAACTCAAGAGGTAACCTACTTAACTTTTGCATCAAGTTATATAGGCCTATTATAAATTAATTTAGTTCAAACATTTTATGACAAAACTCAAACTGAGTTAGTTAGCTTAACCCTCGAACGGTTTTACCATCGATTTATTGACGCCACGCCGTCGTCGAAGGTTCACCGTCGATTAATTAATTCGGTACCGGTAGGTAAGCTTTTACAAAAAGCAATGTTGTGAATACATTTTCGGTTAAAACTACATTGAATGTAGAATATAGTATCGTTGTTTTCTACAGATTAAACGCTTTTCGCCGAGGTATGTTTCGTTTTGCTTACTCTATATGTCAGAGTTCTTTGATAGTTAAAACATCGGTCTTCAGTTGTGCAGTTATGTCGCTTTGTTTACAATGGTGGCGTTACACGTTCTCGTCACGTTTGTATGATGTTCTGATGTTAATTTCACAATTTTAAAATTAATAGCACTGACTTTTAAAGTGTATAAAACTATATATTTTTATTTTCCTTATTAAATTTTGAAAAACTTGGCTATCTTCAATTTTTGACTGGTATTTATTTGCTGTGTTTAGTGGGGGAGCAAACTTTGAGAAATCTTTTAAAAAACTTTTTTTATCAATTTCAATTTGATACACACATCAAAACGAAGATAAAAATAAAACATATTACTATTATCTTATAGATAATTTAATGTAGATTAAAACGGTGTATAATATATCATAACTTAGTTACTATATTTTTACTATTTAATGTGAATTTTTTAATAAAGGCCTGCAAAAGTGCCAAAAAGAGGCAAACCTCAAGGGGTCAAATAGTGAATCGTTGGAGGGTTAAAGGCCTTACCTTCAGTGCAACTAGTAGAGTAACTGTCTCCACAGAATAATATCCTCTATCAACATAGTCTCCCATAAACAGGTAATTTGTGTCTGGTGATTTTCCACCTATCCGAAACAATTCCATCAAGTCGTGGAATTGCCCGTGAACATCTCCACAAACCGTCACAGGACATTTTACTTCTTGGACATTTGATTCCTTCGCTAATATTTCTTTGGCCTGAAAAAAAATAAATCTTAACAATTTAAAGAAAATATAGTGATTATAGTCAACTGCAAAAATTACTTAACTGCACAAATCCTATTTTTTTATAAATTGTAAGGTATAGTCTAAGGTCAAGTTACAAATTACAAGAAGTTAAATTGATTCCTGGTATTAGATGTAACGGACCCATGGCCAAACCCATATTCTCTCCTCTACTAAGAGAGTGCCATTGATAATACACATGTAATTCAAGTGTTTTTAAAATGAACTATGATTATGACTTATATGTACCTTGTCACAGAGCGTTTTAACTTGACTCTCAGTAAGCTGCTTGCACTCGTTAAGTTGCTCTATCCACTGGTCTAACTCTTTTAAAGATGCCTTATCCTCCATAATAAATAGCTAAATTAAGCTTCACAAGTATAAATAGCAATAACGTAGTTTCAAACTTGCTAAAAGCGTTATCATAGAGTGATAACTAAACAAAACACTGTACGATTTTCCGATTCATCTGGGACAATAGTAACAAAATGGCGGAGGAAACGTTCTCCTCTTGCTGTCGCCCAAAAGTTGTTAGTCTGAATGACGTCACTACATTCTATCGTTATACCATAGAGAAGGAAATAATCCTTCACTTCCTTCCTGGTAATACCATAGATGAACGGATAGTAAAGTTATAATCCGTTCCTCTCTGGTAATACCATAGGCAAACTAAAGTGGACGTCCACTATAACATCTAGCCTATAATTAATTGTATTACCAGTATTACCATTTACGCCATTTATTATCTCAAATCCCAGTTTTAAAAGTCATGCATCCTTCCCTAGTAGAATGAAATGAAAATAAATGAAATGAAATCTTTATGATCCAGTACAAAACAATTACAGTTTTATCATAAAAAGCTAATGGATACCTAATGGATGGTAATGGTTTAATGGATGGTAAAGTTTGCTGAAACCAACATCCTTGGACCGATTCTTTTTAATGTGTATATTAATGACCTGCCAGGTAACGTTGAAAATTTACATATTCATGGGGTTTTATTTGCAGATGATGTTGGCTTGAAAGTTAATTGTAAATCCAAAGTTGACCTTGAAAAAATTCTTAGTAATAGTTTTTCAATAATTCTAAAAGACTGGTGTGCAGCCAATAGACTCACTGAACGCTAATAAAATTTCTGATGTTCAATTTTCTTTTAGTAGAGATAGGATTCAAACTTACCTTGGGGTGCCCATGTAGACTACATTTCAAAGAAATTGGCCAGGGGTTTGTTTATGTTGAGAAGGTTGAGTAGATTCAGTAGATTATTTAATTATGATTAGTGTATATTATCATAGATGAACGAATACTAAAGCTACTAAATACTTATAATCCGTTCCTCTCTGATATATGCACAGATTCAGAATTTTTTGCCAAATGACATAATACTCTGGGGCCATCGCCCATAGTTCCCTATGCTAACAGTATATTTATTTTACAGAAAAGAGCCATGAGGTTGATTTTTTAAGTTCCATATCACACACACTGTAAGCCCTTGTTCATACATTTAGGTGTATATTATCTTTTCCCTCTTCGTATGTATTGTCGTAGATGAACGGATAGTAAAGAAACTTTATAATACATTCCTCTCTGTTATTGTTTACTTTTTGCTATGTACATGATAATTTAGATAATTTTAAAACTATAATAGCCATTTTCACAATTATAACACCAGAAATATAAATAAATTACGCATTCAACAGTATAGCTGTAGTAACTCACAAAAAAATCTGGATCATCTGTCGATTGAACTATATAATTCAGTTCCTCCTCACTTACAATCTTTGTCTTCAGTTGCATTTAAAAAACTATTAAAAGTGTATTATTATGCAAATGCTTATACTCCATTAATGATTTTTATGACATAAATTGGAATCTCTATACATTGTTAGTCTGTAGTTAAATTAAGACGATTATGTTTATTGTATACCATTCTGTATTCTGTTCCATGTTCTATGATGTAGGCTGTTATTGATGTTATTGTCTTTTAACTATCTTGACGAAATTATGTACTTTTGAAGTATTGAACGACCAATAAAATCTATTGTCTATTGGTAATCCGACGCGGTGCGATAAACCTTTGTCCATTGACAAAACATAGACCATATACTTACTTCTCTCTGGTCACGTACCGGTATTGCTTTATATTTACAGCTTACCGTACTTGAGTTTGTTTTATCTTTAGGAACGAGGGTGAAAAAATAACAGTTTTGAAGGAATCAACGGGATTGATCAGCAGTACTGTACTGAGACAGCCTATAGGTTGATATTCTAATGAGTTTTCTGCTGGAGTTCCATTTTAAGACCTCAATATTACCATAGAGGAACGAGCGGATTACAAAGGTTTTACTATCTGTTCATCTCTGATATTACTTACTATAAAACATAAATAACGAGGGTAAAACACTTCGAAGACCATGGCCAGTGGAAGCGTAAGCAAGGACATGGTTTAAATTCCATCATTATTATTTTGATCGGGCAGTTATCTATTACTTCACCAAGTTGATGACAGAATGATTGCTTATGGTCGTATCTAGGCCCTAATTCGCCTAAAATCTACTTTAGTGTCATTCATAGTTGAACTACTTAACTAGTTCTGTAGAGATAATGAGTACCTGATGCGAAGAATAAGCCAAGAATATTTAAAATATAAAACATCACGGTAAAATAAATTAAGTAAATGACTTTCAAAAGAGCCTTACATAAAAATCTCATTACAGATCTTTTAATTATGAAGATATCTCAAAATAACTTAAAAATTTTAACAGTCATTTATTTGAATGAAATAAAATTCATGACTAATATAATGATTGTTTCTGGCTTGAAAATTTTACTAGCCAATCACATTCTGCTTGAAAGCAAGCAGGTTAAGGAAATTAAATTTTCTGACTAGCGACTACGCTGATAGCAGACGAAAGTTCAGTAATTTTTACATTTTTAGCCCGTTTACGGTCTTGGTAATTGGGCCGGATTAGGCAGCATAATTTCTAAATTTATTTAAGAGCAAGAGTGCTATTGGAGAGGTGATGTCTGATATGACGATTTTGCAACTTTTACATGACACTATTATTTTAAATAACAGGTTACTAACCTAGATATCCGTCAATCCAATTCAACTTGTCACTATTGTCTGTGACCCAGGTTTCGAACGCATAGGTTCATTTTCAAACTAATGTCATTGTTTACTCCATTGGAGGTCGTTCAAGTTCGTTGACAAGTTGAATTGGATTGACGGATATCAAGGTTAGTAACCTGTTATTTACTATCCACCAATTCAGGAGGCTTACAAATAAAATGAATAAACTATTATTTTCTCTTAATAAGTGAAAACTGAATTGTCAATGGTACATAAAACGGACTACATATATTCAGTTTTGCGATTGCAAATATAATCAGCTAAATCCTTTCATTGGTAAGAGGCCTAATATAAAATAGCTTACAATATTATTTAATACTTCCATTTTGTAAAGAAATATGATGCAAAAAAACAATATTCACTCCAAATGAACCCTCTGTTATAGTACATATTTTAAAATTGATGATGGCACTACTCACAGCGTGTCCTGTCCCTAGACGCTCGTGCTACATTTGCTAACTTAAACCTGATATACCTGATGATTGATCCCATTCTCAGGCGAGCTAGCGACTGGGATGGTGGCGTCCTCCTGTAATCCAGCTAGTACTTGGAGGCCACGAATTGTAGATAGTTGTGAGCAATGGTCCTGGTGGGTATAGTGTTCTCTTGTGTGGATTAACGTTCGCACTATTAAATACTACGTTAATCCGCAAAGACCATCATCATATTAAGACCAATTCGTAATTCAGAGACCGTGGTACGGATTCCACGTTAAACTGTAGATGTCTTAGATGCCCATCGGCTGTTGGGCTATTTATTAACAGTCCTGTCTAAGGAACATGTCAGCCTTAGTCAGTAACAAGACTACAAGATCATGCCACAATAATATCTTACACTCAACCGTCATTCATACTTGGCTTAAAATACCTATCTTGTAGTATGGTTGCCATCTTAAAAATCTAATCTAATCTATTTAAAACACAATTAGTTTATGATCGAGACTAAAGTCGGTATAAAGCTGACAGCAAACAAGTTTAAAGCAGTAAACAAATTTACAAACAAACCACTCACTATAACAATTACGCACATAAGAAACATAACACGTCACTCGTTACGAAGACTCAAAGATAGGGGGTTTTTTGAGTAACTCAAAGACAGGGGTTGTCTTTGAGTCAAGGTATTGGATGTATCGGATGGTATAGGATGAGCTTTCAAAAATAGATATTGATGACCCCCCGATCTTGAAGATCGTGGTGAAGAGGACCTAAGTAAGTAAGTAAGTAGGTATTTGTCCTTGACAAACGCATGACATTCCGAGGTCAGGTCTAGGGGTTAACCCAAGGTCAGGCGACCTTGGGATTCCACGGGATGCCATTTCCATTCAGTATCAAACGGTGGTTGTCACCTTTTGAAGGTAGGTTGGCTATTCATTGAAGTTTGTTTGATTAGGTTTTTTTAACTTTTGATTATTCATTATACAATTTCCTTTAAAACCACTCAATTAACAACAAATGTATCATGTTTCATGTCTACTTCTTTCGACCAGATTCATGCATTTGTAATGAATGTTAACGAATCAAAAGGTTTTGATTAGATTTTGGTCCATGCTGAGACCGTGCTTTTTCATTTTAGGTGCTTTTTCATAGATGCTCGAAACACTTCCCGTACAATTTTGTTTATCTTTTTTGAGCATACGTTTTTTGTACGTTATGGCATTAGTAAGTTAAATTGTAGGACATTACGTTTCTTATAGTACAAAATAATCTAGAAGTCGTGTTTCTTTCCGTGTAGTTTGCTGCGTTATCTTGGCAATACTGATAAGTTTCCGCCATCATACCTCGTTTTATAGACTTGCTCTTTCTTACATCTTACTTCCTTTCCACCTGCCGACTTGTTGGTACTGCAACGTTGTTGGATTTCTTTGTAAAGTTTATGCGTTAGTTTCTTTGACGAAATTTTCAAGATGTCTGAAACTTTGCAGATTAGAGGAACCTTACGTGGTCACAATGGCTGGGTCACTCAAATCGCTACCAATCCAAAATATCCTGACATGATTTTATCGTGTTCACGAGGTAAGCACTCTATGCAGATATACTTCAATGTTAGTAAGCATATTCATTAAACTATCATACAATATGTTTGATAATTAGTTCAGCTGAATTATAGGAGTATCCTTATTTAACATTAGAGGCCACTTTAGGTCACGAAAAGGTAAGTGTCTTAGGTCTCTTTAAGAAGGGTTATGTAGGCCTAGGCCTATGTACTAAGATCCTAATTGTATATCCCTTGAACTGTCGGAAAAGCGACGATACAGGCTGCCGCTGTAGTTGCAGCCGTCGGAAAAGCGATGATGTGCAAGGATTGTGTGATTAATTATAGCCGTTAAATTGGGTATTGGTGGTGATAATTATATACCATTTTAACGACAAAGAGTTGTTCTTTCTGTATTTAAAGTTTATTGTTTTTCCTAAAACAACCAAACAGCTGTTATATACGAAGTTATTTTACAATTCTGGCCACCGCTGTATTGGCAATCGTCGGAAATGCGACGATGTGCAAGGATAAGTACTTATTTCATTTCTAAATTCTACATGTATTAAATATTTACTGTCTTTCAAGCTATTTTCTTATTCAAATTAATATATTTTACAAAGCAATGCTCAGTACCTTGCTACTATTCTATGCACATATTTGCTTCTTTACACCAATTTTGTATAATGAATCAAGTATGATGATTTAAGTATGTTGGTCTCTTATTTTAGTTTACCTTTTACAGATAAGACTTTGATTGTTTGGAAGTTAACCCGTGACGAGGCCAACTACGGAACTCCACAGAAGCGACTCCATGGTCACTCTCATTTTGTCAGTGACGTAGTGCTCTCCTCTGATGGAAACTATGCTCTTTCTGGATCATGGGATAAGACCCTCCGTCTCTGGGACTTGGCTGCCGGAAAGACAACAAGGAGGTTTGAAGATCACACTAAGGTGGGATATGGCTCATGAAGCTTTTTTTCATTATTTTTTTATGAATTTTGAAGATATCAACAGATCATCTTCGTTTTGAGCCGGAAGCTTTTTTGTATTATTTTTTTTTTATAAATGAAGAGGAATTAAGTTAACCATGAGGTAAGCCATGAAATGTGGGTTGGACAGTCACGTCCGCTGTTAGAATCAGTGTGTGGCGGATCTAGGATGAGTTATTGAGGGGGCTAATCTTGGTAGGTTATCCTCCATGTGGGGGGGTCCGCGTTGTCCCCCCTGAAAGTATTTGAAATTTTGATTGTAGTTTGACATGCTTTTAGCCGTTTTTAATAGGCCTTGGTGTTTTTGAAATTAGTGTTATTAGGCCCTATATAATAAATTATAGATACGGTAGGCCTATATGAAATATTATAGTATAATAGCCTATTCCATATGAAAATATTGGCTTTCAGGGAAACCTTTTTAATCTTGAAGCCATTTATCCCAAATTTCTTTGACCCTCTGGACAGAGCAAATAATTTTATTAATTATTAGACCACCGCCTGTGTCTCTTAACCCTTCGTGAGCGTTTGACGGATATATCCGCGCATGTTATTTTCACTAAGAGCAGAAAACAGATATATTTGCTGATGTGTTTGAGCTACAAAAACACGCAGATATAACCGCCATTTTTATTCTTAGTCTTGTTGGTCCGCTCCCATTTTGACGTAGCTCCACTCACATTTATGTGCGGTCTGATGTGACATCAGGACACTCTGATTCCTTTCCCCCTGCACGCTGCATCCTCCCACTCCGCGCTCACACCACCCTCGCTCCCCGGCCCCCTTCGTTCGGACTGCCCACACCATCCCTCTCACACATTACATTACTCTTGATTTTTTTTCAGTTGTGTCGCATGTTCCAGCGCTTTAGCGATCCCCATGCTTTTTTGTCGTGGATTCTCTCTCTTTTGTTGACACCTGTCTTTGTTTCCCGCCACCTTAAAGCACCTTTTGATACTTTCCCGCATTACATTATGTAATATATTTTTAATTAGTCAACTATTGTAATAAACACAGAAAGTTTTTAAACATTTAATTTTTTGTAGTTACTCTCCTTATGTACTCCAAAAAATAAAACTATTGACTATTTGTCTGCATTATTGTTCATGTTTAGCAAGCTTTTGACGGATATATCTGCAAAGCTTTAACCCTTTAACCTGTTGAGGAGTAACGATAAAGGAGCCCATTTGAGTACGCTATTTGATGTTTGTTCCCCTTTGAGGATCTCCGTCATATTATGGGATGACGGATATTTGATATGTCTTAAAATATTAATAAATTAAATGTTTAAATGGTCTATTATACCTGAAAATATTAAGTAAAATAATAATTAAAAACGAATGATTTAGAACTGATGCGTAATTTACTAGGCATGTTAAATTACGTTTATCATGTTGGTATCGTCGTAGATATTTTTTATTATTTCCTGAGTACAATTATTCATATAATACATTTTTTAAACTGTTATCATTTACACTTTGAAGAAACTTGATAGGCAGTTTCAGGGTTTACCTGAACAATTCAGCTTTTCATCACATTTTTTCACAATTCCCAGCTTTTCATCACATTTTTTCACAATTCCCAGCTTTTTTTGGGGGGGGGGTTCAGCCTGGAAGCCCTCCCCCCCTCTCCTACATCTGCCAGTGCAATCAGTCACATACCATATGATTACACATTTATTTTGCTAAATACAGCCCAAGTTTTCCTTTAAAGTTTTAATAAATGTTCAAAGTAAGTTATTAAGTAATTCATTTAGTAAAGAAAACCCTCCAGGTGCTACTAGTTTTACTGATTAGCGCTAAATATTTTTAAGGCGCCGAGCAGACATATTTATAAATTAACTTAAAAATAAATTTGGAATAATATATCAAATATATTATATAATGTGTTCAGGAATAACTACATAATTTATTACTTTTTTTAACTAACCTTAATTGAAGTAAAGTATAGTGCAGATAACATGAAACCAAAAAGAAATTTTTTTTAGTTTGGAAGATTGTTTCTTTTTTATTTTACATTCAAACAAAACTCCAAATTATACAAAATGTATCAAATTTAATTTTGAACACAAATATAGTTAAGCAGTACACTTTTATCAAAAGGTAAAAAAATATGAATAAAAATAACTATGCAGCAGACGCAATCTTCCAACTGCCGATGTGTGACGATTAAGATCTTAACAATAGACTATTAACTTAGAATAACAACTAAAGTTGTTTTTCCAATACCAAACTTACACTGCCTTCCAGATAGAGAATTTAAGGTGCTAAAACCATTTTCTGTCCTCTAAAGATTTCCACAAGATTGTGTGGGGTTATAACGTTGAGTTATTACTTACTAGTCCTTGGGAGAGAGTGAAACCTTTTTTTTTATTACAATTTTATTTTTCTAGTATTCAATTGTGACGAGAATTTAAATCATTGTTTTTTTATCAGGATGTCTTGAGTGTGGCTTTCTCCGTTGATAATCGTCAGATTGTTTCTGGAAGCCGAGACAAGACCATTAAACTGTGGAACACATTGGCTGAGTGCAAATACACAATTCAGGTAATTAAATAGTGTCTTTTGACACCAATGAGTAAGTGTTGCAGCTAAACTTATTAGGCCTAGTATATATAGTTCATTAAATTTTTTCAGCACATGTCTGTTTTATACTCTAAAATATTTTTAAATGCTCGTATGGTTAGATTATTGTTTTAATTCATTCAATCTTAAGGCCAGATTACAAATTACCAAATAAACAAGTCAATTCATCGAAAAATGAACCGGCAGGATTAAATGTCAACCCCTATCTTAATTGGTGTGTGTCCTTCCACGAGGTCATAATTTCACATAGCTACTGGATGATGTATATCAATTAAATTCCATGATTTCAAAATGAGTGTTCGGATATGGGTCTGACAGTAGCTGAAAACTCACTCCATTCCCATTTTGTCCTCATATAGGAAATAATTTGATCTTGTATTATAATACCTTATGTATCACAATAAACCTGGTTTTATATCGTCACATTTTTTTACTATTATATTTCCTGTTTTTATTTCTAAACAAGAAAATTCAGATCCAAAAATTTAAAACTATTCTACTTACTGCCATCATCTACAGCTACTGGATGATGCATTCTCTCTGCTGCATGAATTATAATGAGTGTTACGGATATGGGCCTGACAGTAGCTGAAAACTCAACCCATTCCCATTTGTCCTCTTAGGAAATAATTTGATCTTTCATTATAATACCTTATGTATTGCAATAAACCTGGTTTTATATCGTCACATTTTTTTACTATTATATTTCCTGTTTTTATTTCTAAACAAGAAAATTCAGATCCAAAAATTTAAAACCATTGTTCTAACTGCCATCATATACAGCTACTGGATGATGCATTCTCTCTGCTACATGAATTATAATGAGTGTTACGGATATGGGCCTGACAGTAGTCTTCCAAACTATGATCGGCATTTGAAAATAAATTATAGACAAATATAATTATAAATAATGTACATACTTGTTTTATAACATGCATGTTTTCAACGTTGTCAAAGAACAAAAGCTACTATGTGATGCATTTTTCACTGATACATGATACACATTGAATGTTTTGATACAGGCCTGATATAGTAGAATCTCTCAAACTCGACACAATGTGGACTTAAATGTTGTCGAGTTTTAGGATGGAACTAATATAAAAATAACTAGCGGATGAATAAAAAAGATTATTTAGAGTATAAAAACACATTCACTGCTAATAATAGATTTGAAATTCATAATTTTATAAACCATATTTTTTGCCATTTTTCTAATCAAACATTTATACTTTTATCATAAAACTGAATATAACAATACATAAAAATTTTATTTTTAAAACAATAATTTATAACTCATATAAATTGAAAGGGATGGTTTGCCTTTCTCCATTTATTCACTGGTGGAAAAGATATATGTTTTTATACTGTGGATTAACACAAAACTATACGTTTTTCATAACAATGGTAAAATAAAAGAAATTCAGATCCAAAAAATTCGGATAATAGTCAGTAGATACTGTTTATCTCATTATACTCTTACTAAAAATTATAATGGTAGTCTCAAAAAATAAAGTATTTTAAATCACTTTTTATATATTCATTGAACCTTATGCTAAAAAAATTTAAAAATTAAGTCGTTTTTATAACTGACTATAACAATTTAAAAATTTGGATTTAAAAAATTACATGTCAAAAAACCATCACATAAAGTCTGTTTATAAAAATAAAAATAAATTTACAATTTTTCGAGACAGATGCGATACGAATCATAAAAGCATAATTTAGATACAATATAAATTTTCTTACATAATCATTTTTACAGAAATATATTTTCAAAGAAAATAATAATATACTATATTTGAATTATTACATTTTTTGATAAATAAAAATTTTAAGATATTTTTTTCTAGGATGATATAAGAATAAAAAATAAATGGAATTAATATTAATGAGTACTGTATTAACTAATATTTAATAAATTAAAAAATTATTTCATTATAAAAAACATTATCTAAAAACTATTTATAAAAAAATTATATATATCTATTTCTTTTTAATAAACTTTGTATAGACATATTTAACAAATTTGGAAATGGAAAACGATATTACTAGAAATAATAAATTTACATAAACAATAAATATTATTCACAAAAACATGTGAATAAAAACTGATGCTGCCAAAACTGAAAGAAATATCATATATCATTTTTAATATCTAAGAGCTATAATTGACTGTAGTTACGTCCTTAATCCATATTATCACGAATTTTAAGTTGTAAGATGGTCTGTGGATGTAGTGTTTAGTTGTGTGGATAACGTCACTATTTAAATACTGTGTTAATCTGCAAAACCTCATAATTAAACACCAAATTCGTAATTCAAGGCGTGGTTCGGATTATTTAAACTGTAGGTCCATTACTGCCATCATGTTGCTCAACAGTATTTAAGGAAAAAAATGTTCGCCAGTCAGTAACAAGACTACAAGATCGCGCCACTATCATCCTACTTCATTTCTCGTTCATACTTGGCTTAAAATACCTACCAGGGTAGGTCGCCATTTCAGTTAAAAGTATAAAGTAAGTAAGTATCAATTTATTCTCATCGATGAAAATCTCTTAAAAAAAATAAGTGCACAGTAATATATAAGTGAAAACTGTTAACAGCTATTTATAAATGTTGGTTTCTTAAGTTATTTCTCACAATTTTTAAGTATCTATTTGCCTAAATCTGTCTGTTTTTAAAATAATTAGAATTTCTAAGTTAATTAACATCTTATGTTATTTCTTAGAATAAAATAGTGTTCATTTTGTCTATTATAAATGTAGTTCAGCTACTGTGTGATGGATACTTCTTACTCATGATTATGAAATGAGTGTTTGGATATGGGTCTGACAGAAGCTATACTTTTCATTTTATGCGTAAAAACTAGATTACTAGCTTTAATCAAATTATCAATATTAATGTGTGTTGGTTGCCCGCTAGGACGATGGCCACAGTGACTGGGTCTCATGTGTCCGTTTCTCTCCAAATCACGCAAACCCCATCATAGTGTCAGCTGGATGGGACAAAGTTGTCAAGGTAATTCAAACACTACTAATTATGATGTTTATTATTTTTGATAAATCCTATAATAAGTGAAACTTAAATATTTATTAGACATATTTACAGAACTTATCTGAAAGTAACAGGATGTAGATTAGGATCAGATACGATGAGGATAAATCATTAAATAATTTATCATGTTAATTTCTATTAATTCTTACCATGTTCAATGAACTGGCAACCGGTGAAGACCATTCCTGGTGTGCGGTTGCCAATGTTGACAATTTTTCACATGGTGCATTTTGTGTATCGGTTTTTTGTGTACGGCTATCCCTATAATACTCAAGTAACAGGTTCCAAATACAAATCCTGAGATTGTTATATTATGAACAAAGTCATTTTAGTTTGAGTGATAACCACTAGAGTTCTTGTCATCTTTGGTGGGAAGTATCAGCTGTGCATTGAGTAACCAGTTACTCGTATTACAGAAACTATACCTTGTCAAATTAAATAGCTTGACACCAAGTAGGTCTACCTGTTACTCTTGTACGTGTTACAGTTGAATTAGTACAGAAAGTTTTCTCTGGCTTCTAAATACAAGCTGTTTATTGATCTTTATGGGTAAAAAATATTTCTACAACCCTAGTGAAGTCTTTAATAGGCTGAGGTTTAGCTTGAGGCAACAATAAATTGTAAAATAGGTAGTATTCAGCCCAGTAGGACCTCAAATACCGAATCTCATTACCACTCATTTATGTCCTGACTATTAAGGTGTAACTCTTCTCACCTGCTACAGGTATGGAACCTGACCAACTGCCGCCTCAAGATCAACCACTACGGCCACACAGGCTACCTCAACACTGTCACTGTATCTCCTGATGGCTCCCTGTGCGCTTCTGGCGGAAAGGTAATATATCGTACTCTCAGCACAATTATTATCTGTTTTGTCAAGTTGTGAGCAAGTGAGTGTCTGTGTCACTACTAAGGTTGGTAATTTCCTTCCTGATCAAATTTATGATTTAACACAATATTATTTATCCATGCATGTTGTGTTAACATACTTTTCCAATGCTAGATTAGTTGCAACCCCTGAATGATAAATGTTCATTACCCATAGTAGGCTTGTTTTAATATTTGTAACTTATAGTTTGGATTTTGTTATGAATATGACATATGCTTGGTTTCAAAATAATAAATTCTTGCATCTCATTTAGAATTAACAATAAGCTTATTAACTTGATGACATTATTACATAAAGTAGAATTTAGAATTTTTTAGTTAAGATTTTTTTTCATGTATTGTAAATCTAAATCCTGGCCTTGGCCCTTTCTCCTGATAATAAATAATGGGCCTAGTTATATTTAAGGGAAATATTAATAATTGTGAAGTATTATTACCGTATCATAGTATTGCCTTATTGTTAACTCAGGATTGCAAGGCCATGCTGTGGGACTTAAATGATGGCAAACACCTTCACACCCTGGACCACAATGACATCATCACGGCGCTGTGCTTCAGTCCCAACAGATATTGGCTGTGTGCCGCTTTTGGACCCTACATCAAGATCTGGGTATGTAGGCCTATAGAACTTGTCGTTGAGTAGTTAATGCTAACCAATCATCCAACATCTACTTAAATCCATTTAACCTTGGGTCAACCGTTTTTCTCCCGCATGACAATTAGTTAGTTATCACTTGCTTCAGTAGTTTTACCAAGTTTTATCATTTTAATTTTTAGTTTCTCCCCTTATAACATAGTACGAGGGTTGTCCGTAAAGTAAGGTTCCCATAGCGCTGCAGTCGACAATAGTGCTGCGACGGGGGTTCGCGCGGTTTTGTTGTGTACCTGGGTTTCCCCACTCCAAATCCCCACCGCAACGAAGTGTCTACGGCGCTCAGTCTTGGCCTGGCAGCCGAACGAGATGGAGCTTCCCATTGCTTGGCCCGCCAGGTGTGAGCTGCGCTCAATGATTCGTTTTTTGACTGCCAAAAACCTTCCGTCCGGGGAAATTCATTCCCAGCTGTGCGAAAAATATGGAGAAAAGTGTATGAGCGTACAACATGTGCGCAAATGGTACAGGGAGTTCAAGAACGGGCGTACCGACGTCCATGACGAGGAGCGTTCCGCGAAAATTCAAGCAAGCGCAAAGTGCCGGCAAGGAAAGGCGTATCGTTGTGCGAATTCTTGCCCAACAGTGAAACAATCAACGCTGCCCGCTACTGCGAGACACTGCAAAAACTTCGCCGTGCCATTCAAAACAAGAGGAGGGGTATGCTGTGCAAGGGGGTGCGTTTGGATCAGGGCAACGCTCGACCGCACACTGCTAACGTTACCAACGAACCATCGCTAATTTTGGATGGAGTATGGTCAAACACCCACCCTACAGAAACACCTGGGTGGAACGGATTTCGGCGGCCGAGAAGAGCTGGAAAAATCGGTTCTCAGCTATCTGCGCGACTTGGCGGCAGACTTCTTTGACTTGGAAATTCAAAAGTCGCCAAGTCGCATGCAAAAATGCATTTACCTCGGTGGCAACTACATAGAAAAATAGGAAAAAGTCTGAACTTTCCGAATATGTACGAGTTTATGCAAATAAACATGTTTTTCACTGAGTAAAATCACTGGGAACCTTACTTTACGGACAACCCTCGTATATAGAGAAAGTACCGTATTGTTTTTGTCAAAATTTTCGAATTTGAGTTGAGAGTGGTTATATCCGTTTTGGGATCCCCTGAATCCAAAAAAGTAGGTTTCAACGTGATGTCTGTCTATCTGTGTGTATGTGTCTGGATGTGTGCAGAGCCTTAGCCGACCCCGTTGGTCCGATTTAGATGAAATTTAGCATGTATGTATATATTCACCATCTCTCCAGGCGTTATTTAATTTTTTTGAATTTTTGATTTTTAATGGTATTACCCCTAAAATTCCTTAAAAAAATGTGAAAAATCCAAATTTCTCAAAAATGACTCGATTGTGATTAAAATTTGATAGTTTATAGTGCACAGAGTACTAAATAATTTGAAACCACCCGCATGTCTGTAAAAATGACGGTTGAAGGTTATGGGCTTTTAAATGTCAAAAACAGCAAATTTTTTATTTTCAGCGAAAACAAAAGTAAAGTATAACTTGACTGGCACCATTGAAACCAGCTTAAAAAATTCAGCAAAAGTATTTTGAATTATTTATCTATACGAGTTTGTTGGAACTTTTCGTTTCCAGAGAAAAATTATATTTGCTGTCCCTGACAGTACATTGTCTGAAAGCGATTAATGTTATTCTTATGGAGAATATTAAAAAATCAATTTCTTCCTTATTTACCAAACGTTTTCCATGAAACTTGGTATGAAGGGTAAGGTCAAATTACCCAACAAAACCAACTCAAAAAGCCTGGTATTACCGGGGGGTCTATACAATTCAAACAATTAATTTAACTTCGTCTCTCTAGTTTTTATTTTCTGAAATGGTATGATTATTTTTGAGACAATAAATTATTAAATGATATTTAGAAAACTTTGAAGAACATGATAGTTTTATTACAGATTGGCTTTTTTAAATTTACTTAAGGGAGAAAGTATGTGTCAGTCCACCGATACCATTTATTTTAGTAATGCAATAATGATATTCACAGGGGTTTGCATTCCTTTGAATGAACTTATTTGCAAGCCCATAGTTTTAGTGGTAGGGCCTATTTACAATTATATCTATGGAAACAAAATGAGTTAAATAAAATCAACACATCTATACGAGTTTGTTGGAACTTTTTGTTTCCAGATAAAAATTATATTTGCTGTCCCTGACAGTACATTGTCTGAAAGCGATTAATGTTATTCTTATGGAGAATATTAAAAAATCAATTTCTTCCTTATTTACCAAACGTTTTCCATGAAACTTGGTATGAAGGGTAAGGTCAAATTACCCAACAAAACCAACTCAAAAAGCCTGGTATTACCGGGGGGGGGGGGGCCTATACAATTCAAACAATTAATTTAACTTCGTCTCTCTAGTTTTTATTTTCTGAAATGGTATGATTATTTTTGAGACAATAAATTATTAAATGATATTTAGAAAACTTTGAAGAACATGATAGTTTTATTACAGATTGGCTTTTTTAAATTTACTTAAGGGAGAAAGTATGTGTCAGTCCACCGATACCATTTATTTTAGTAATGCAATAATGATATTCACAGGGGTTTGCATTCCTTTGAATGAACTTATTTGCAAGCCCATAGTTTTAGTGGTAGGGCCTATTTACAATTATATCTATGGAAACAAAATGAGTTAAATAAAATCAACACTAATACTCAATTAGATTTACTATTCTGTAAAATAACTCTATTACATTCATTTGGTCTATGAACTATTTTTAACTTCTATTATACATGGCAGTAAATTCAAAAATTATGATATATTCTAACTCCTGTAAAATGAAGTCATTCAAGGGCCCAGAGTAAACATTAGCTCAGAAAGACTGGCATGCTTGGTTGAAACATAGTGACGGATAACTACTAAAATTATTTGCGGCTGGTCCATAGAAATGCTGGCAATAGTCTCTTTTTAATTTGTTGTGTAGTTTATCATCCTATCTTTCGAATAAGTGTGCTCATTCATTTCTACTCGTCTGAATATGAAAGGGTCATAAATAATCTTTCCTTTATGTTACCTTCATATTTTTTATGTATACACTCAGCATGTGGTGAAAACAGTTTTTAATAAAGTAACAATTAAATATAGTACCCTTAAAAGAAAATTATTCTACCCTGCTCTTGTTATATTAAAACTTGATAATTTATTATTCTAATATAACTTTAGGTAATAAATTGTAAAACAAATCCTTAGTAAGGATTTGGTTTTATGTTGATCTAATATTTGTATACTTATTAGTTCTGGTTTCAAGCTTAACACGTTCGCTGCTACGTGCCTCGCATTCTGACGGCAGTCAGCCAAGCGGTATTTCCCGCGCTTTGTTACTTTCATATTATTTATTTCTTTGCCAGTTGCATCTGTAAGGGAATGTTCTTGGCGGTGTAGCATTGTGTATCGGAGAGGTTAGATTATGTGCAGTGGTAGTTTCAACATGGCGCCCCCGTGATGGCTTATTTGTGTTTGTATGTCAGGACTTGAAGAACTCCTCCTTAACCCATTCCTGTCTGGCAGAACGGTCGACGCCTGAGGCCACCCGGGCTGAACGAAAATCGAGCCTCGTTCACTACGACCGCGTGTCACTATTAGCGTGAAAGAATTAACAGTAACTTTATGAATTATATGTTTTGATTTCTTTGCTCTGTTCCTTATACTCTTTAACTGTGTATACTATCACTTTTAGCAAGAATAAAAAAATTATTACTGTACTTTTTCACCAGTTCCAAGCTGTAGACTTAGAAACAAGTAGGTATTTTTGTTTTGTCAAATTTTACTTTATTTTCAAAAGATTCCTTTATTTCACTTGGCAGATCTACTTCTAGTTACCTGCAGTAATAAATAGTTAATGATAAATCTTTAAATAATAATCATTATAACTGTATTATCATCAATAAATACAATCGCTAAACGAATTGTACGAACGAGAAAATAATTTACTGTCAATACGGAACATTTGACACTAAATAAGATGACAAAAGAGGACGCCAACACCATCTATCGGATGAGAAATGAACTAGAATCCCTAACGGCGGAAAAAAGAACTACGTCGAAATATAAGCAGGCAACGTACATTGTTTGCTCATAACCACACCCTGCGACCCGTGGGATGCACGGCGCACGTCATTAGACATCTGTCTAGCGAAATACGCTGACGTACAATGTACGTCATTAGACGGGAATGGGTTAATTGTCTTTGGTAGTGAACTTGTTAATACAGATTTTTATACAATTATGTTATAACTTAAAACGATTGAAGGACTTGGTGTTGGTAGGATTTGGAAAGCAAAGACATGGTGGAGGAGCTGAAGCCTGAGGTGGTGTCCTCTCAGACGTCCAAGACTGAGCCTCCGCAGTGTCTCTCCCTGGCGTGGTCCACTGATGGCCAGACACTCTTCGCTGGCTACTCTGACAACATCATCCGAGTCTGGCAGGTTTCTGTCTCCGCTCGATGAATGCACTAATAAACAACTGATATTCCTTTTATCCCCTGTTTTATTGTAATTCCTTATTTCTATGTTAATATTTTTTGGCCATAAGGTAGTGTGTTTGAGACAAACATTACGAACGCACTTAGAAGTCTGAGCGGACAGCTTTCAACTTGTTCAACAACTGAGTTCTGAGTCAATTTTTAAAAATAAAGTTATTAATTGAAATAATATGATAATGTTTTCTTGACAAATGAAGTCTCTTTTATCATAGGTCAATTTATTGTTTCCCACTCCTTTAGTAAGAGTCAATGATATTTAAGGCCAGCGCACACAGCTACAAACACATGTATGCGTGCGGACAGATGTTTTGATTCACACACATAAGTGCAGACGTATGGAGGATTGTCTGCTGCTAGCCTCAGTGAGATAGCGTCAAATGATGTTGTGTGGTGTAAAATCTCAATGTGATTAACTACATTTCTTAATATAATTAGGTGTAATAGATCTGGGAATAATTATCTTATTGACTACTAGATATAAATCATTTAATATTTGATGAGACTTTGCTTTCATTGTGGTAAATTTGTACTATTGTATGAATTATTTTCCTAATAACTATATTAATAATGTATGTGCACGCTATGGAGAAAAGGAACAGGGACCCTTGTCAGAGACTTGCTCTGTTTCATATTACTTATTATTAGAGATGTAAAATACCTGGGTATTTAAAACTTGGGGTAAATACCAGGGTATTTATAAATAACTAGCTAAATTAACCATTCTTTGCATGGGTAAAAAGGTTTGAGAGAGGTTACCTTTTCTCTTCAACATTAAATAAATATTCTAAAACAAGAAAAATTGATAAAAAACGCTTTATTTGAGGTAAAATAGGTACTAAAAGTATTTTATAAACAATATTTTAATTTAAATAACAAAAAATCATTAACTCTAAGAAATTTTTATAAGAAATAAAAAAGATTGCAATTTTAATTTCAAATCGAACGGTACTTTGGTGTCGAAATCTGTACACGGATAAGCAAGAAAATGCACTTTTAATGTTAGATTACAGGGCCCATACGCCACCGCGGCGCGGGCGTAGCGAAAGGGCGGCCAGCACAACAATTAATTCTTTGCCACGGTGGCGTGTGGGCCCTGTAATCTAACATTAAAAGTGCATTTTCTCGCTTATCCGTGCACGGATTTCGTTCACCAAAGTACCGTTTGACTTTAAATTTAATTTGCAATCTTTTTTTATATCTTGTAAAATATTTATTTAGTTTATGATTTTTTAGTTATTTAAATTAAAAGATTTTTAACCACCGCCATTTTGAAAATATAAAAGCCAACTAAATGACACTTTGAGAATAGTTTTCTCTTTGACCAATAAATATGTGTGCAAAGTTTGGTTTCTGTTTCTGTATCTAAAATAGTTCCTTATATATTAAGTTTTTTGTATAAAAAACAAAATGGCGGCTAAATGAAGGATTTTTCGACATTTGTTTATAGGAAATTTTTTGTCTATTTAGATGAGTGCTATCACCCCTCGAAGTTTGTCCCCGACTTAAATGAACACCCTGTATATGCATATGTACCTGTGTGTACTTCACAGATAACCATGTAGAGTGAACTAGCAGATTGTACATGGACATTGTAAGGACTGAATAAGCTTTATTGTAGCTCCATTCGACCCATGTGAATGTAATAAATATATTCTTCATAAATGCCAAATGACTTATAACTACTATAAAATAAATAAACATAAAAATAGTATTGTTGTGCACTGAATCAATGAGTGTTGAAGAAATAGTGAATGTGTCACCGACACAGTCACTATTTCTATTTTCTTGAAAACATTTTTTTTAATTAAAACGAAAATTTGCAAAACCAACACTCATTGATTCAGTACACAACTATACAATTTTTAAATTAGTTATATATATAAATAACGTACCTAGTCCTAGATATACTGAGTCCACATCCAAGGGGAGATAAAAGGTCCCAATGTCATCACAATGGTCAGCTGTCTATGTCAACTATGCATGGTTAGTCTAAAATATATCTTTCTGATATGAAGATTCAGAAGACACTCACCCAAGTACTGTTGTAGGTATTATTGTTGGGGCGATTGTGATTAACTCGAAATGACTGAAGCAAGCAAAATCTCTTTCTTTGATATGCCAATTTAAAAGCCCTTGGACCATGCACACAAAACATCAAACACATTTTCGATTAGATATTAATTTAGGTTGGGTCTGTGGTCTGAAAGACATTGGTAGATGTAAATGTTCGAAAATAGATTGAAGACTTGATTTTTGTCTTGTCTCTTGTTTGTCTTGACAAAGGGAATGCATATATTTAGGTATTAATTCAGAGATTTATTAATATATATTAACTAACTATAGAGAATGTATCTTGGTATACATGTGTAATGTATAAAATATAAATTACTAATCTAAACATTATAACATTTAAAAACATTGAATTCGTTTTGGAAACCCCTATAAGAACAATAAAAGGTTTTATTTAAACATTGTTTCACAGAACTTAACGTAGACATATGAAATTTACTATGACCAGAAATCAAAATTTGGTCTCTGATTTTTTAAATAATCTATTTATTTAGTGTGTGCTGCTTTAACGTAATAAGAAACATCCAGCATAATAGAAAATTTGCATGGATAGCTCTAGAGGGGGCGTCTTAGCAATTGCGAAAATTGTAACGGAAGTGACGTAACAGCAGTTGTTTGGAAAAACTGAGATCAATCTTTTCTCAGATATATCCATAAATTAATTTAAGCATTTTCCTAAGAGAACTAAAACACTTTTGAAAATTAAGATTAGAAACAATAATATTAACAATAATTGTTCTTTCAATATCTTAATTATTCAGATATTGAAACATACGACGTTGATTACCTCATTATATACGCATACAAATTATTTTAAATAATTAATTAGGACTAACGCTATGAAATTGTATTTTATCAGACATTAACGGCTCCGTTACTATATGGTGTTATATTTTTTATGGCACTCGCAGTCAATGTTGTAGCAGAGAGGAACGGATTATTATCTTTACTATCCGTTCATCTATGATTATAGCATACCGTTCCTATATGGTTGGTATGAAGGGTTACATGACACCAAAACTAAGCCTGCAACATAGAATGAAAACAGAATGTTGCTAGTTGCTGTTGTTTTTTAATTTTTAAGGTTAAGTTTGCCGGACACAATTTGAATTTTTCGAGTTTTAAGTTTGTTAGATTTGTCAGTATCTGTGGGTGAGAGTACAAAAAACTAATTCACATGTGTTATTTAATATTTAAAAAATATACAGGATCTGTGTGAAATATTTAGATTTACCTGTTTTAAGTCACTAGTAACATGTAAGTAGCCTAATAATTTTACTTTTAATTAAATACCATTAACTCATATGTTATTAGTGCAATATATTAATTGATTACTTTCTAATCGTTTAAATGACTCAATTCTTTCTCTATGACATGTTACTTTGATATGCTTGTTCCCTCTGTTGGTCAGTCAATGGTCAATCAATCTATAGGCTCTGGGCCTATATAGGGGTCTCATGGCTATCTTATGGCCTTAAATGGTCAATGGGGCAACATGAAGAAGTAAGTAAATGAAATAAGTTGACATTGAAGACATCCTCTGTGACTATACAAAGCTTTGGAGCTTCACACTTTTCCTTTATCCTTTATATAAGTCAAAAAGTCTTATATAAAGAACTCATCTACCTGTCAATATGGGCCTGGGACCTGGTTGGTGAATTTCAGACAACAGTGTACTGAAGGCTAACCTG
Organism: Nephotettix cincticeps; assembly: GCA_023375725.1. Classification (NCBI taxonomy): domain Eukaryota; kingdom Metazoa; phylum Arthropoda; class Insecta; order Hemiptera; family Cicadellidae; genus Nephotettix; species Nephotettix cincticeps. The sequence goes on along the minus strand of CM041790.1, from coordinate 51,249,962 downwards.
AGGGCTAATCATGATCAAACAGGAGTCTCAGGCCACTTGTTTTGATCCAGCATCCTTTGACTGGGCCAGTGTGTTACCTCTGAGCTACCATAGTGGTAAAAACAACACCGACATGTTAGAGTTGTCTATTCGAGACAACATATTCAATGACACAAATTATAAAATTAAATTGGCAAATAGCAACTAGTACACCAACATGTAACGAGCGGGATCTCCACTAATTTGGTCTTCCCAAAAACCAGAGACCTCGCTCGAATATAATGGAAACTTAACTCAAAGGAAAGGTAAAAATATGTAGTGGTAGACTAATTCACAATTTATTTATACAAGTCTCAATATTGGTTACAATATTTAATTAGGTATACCTATTCTCTGGGGCACATCTAGCTACCATAAGCGATATTGATTATCATTAAATAACCAATATAATCCCTTTTAAAACAAAACACAAAACAATCCTTCAAAATAAAACTAAATATATAAATCCCTTTTACAGTAACGTTTATCCCCTAAATAAATCTCAAAAACTCTATACTTTAACAAAACTCAACTTTAACAAATCTAACTCTTTAACAAAATCAAAACATTCACCTAAAGGTTGCTGCCCAGGGGAATACTCCTCTTCCCCAGAGCCAACTCCCCTACACACCGACTGACCCCCTCACACCAACAGACCCCGAGTCTAAACCTCCCAAACTATTTAAACTAAACTGCCCTTGAAGGAATGCTAGGCTAAGCAAGGCCCAAGGTAAACAGTATATCGCTTGTGGTAGCTGTTTACAAACATATGTGCCTGGCATCCACAACTAAGCTATTTGTACATAATTAAAATATACTAAAACAAGACTATTAACTATATACTATTTAAAAACCGCAACCCTGTCACAAACACTACTAACATCTAACATCTTACAACGTGTACTAACATCTAACATCTTACAACGTGTACTAACATCTCAATCTGTGTGACATAATTCAACATTACACTACTACTACCATATAACCTAATTAGTTTTAAAATAATCACCGTCCTTTTAAGGAAGTATTTTGAAAAATACATAGCCTATGTGTGAAATTGACAAAGTGTTTAAATGTAAACTGATTTTAATGACCTGTAGATAATTAAGTGATAAATCCAAAACATCTCCTGATTTGTTTACACCCATTAACCTATACAAATGTTTCAGGGATTGGAAGAAACAATACTCAGCAGCCATCGAGAAAAACAGAGACTGGCGTGATTTGTATGCATTGGTATCAGGAAGGAAAGGCAGACCCCCACTAGATTATGTGAAGAAGGAGCTGATTAAAAATAAAGAAAGAATAATTGGGGGCCTCAAATATTTCCAATCCCAAGAAGTAAAACCATCAACTCACAGAGACAACAGTGTGTTCAGAGATAGTGGTAGCAGCTGGAATAAAGATGGGAAAAGTGATAATATAACAGCACCATTTCTGATCAACAAGCTGAGTTCAATGACTGTAAGTTTTTATTTGGCCTTTTTAATCATATTTACTTTACAACATTGTCTAATCCTACCTATAGGCCTAGTGGTTTTTTAAGATATATTTTTTTCTTTGTTGATTCTGAATATGGTAATTTGTCCTGATTGCTTATGGGGTTTTATTATTTATTTACTTGTATCAATGCCAGAGGCATTAGATTTTTTAGGTATATTTATATAGGAACAAATAAAATTGTTAGAAAAATAGTCCAAAAAGGACATTCTGGGATTTGAACTGATGAAATAAGTTTAAGATGCTAAACCCGCGTAAAAAACAAGACTAAGTTCTTAATTTTATTGCTAACAGAAATGGGGCTGTTGGTGTGTATTTTGTAGTGGAGTTACGTTATAATAAAATACTTGTTGTAAATTCTATTAAAAAATGACAACATTAATTTATTGCGTTTAGGAAATTTGTACACCCCATTTTGTTAATATGAGCCACCAGTTGAAAATATAAGAATTTAAATATTGGGTTTGCCCACAGCTACTTGAAGGTTTTGTTTACAGGGGATGGAGTCTGGCCTGGCTTGGGAAGTGCTATCCAACTACTTGCAGTATGCTTTTCGAGGACCTCCCGACAGTTTGCAGAAACTATTGGCCCAGAATGAAGAAAAAGCACAAGCAGTGATTGCTGATTTATTTTGTTTTTACTTCAGAGAACGAATGTTTGTTTTGAAAATTCTTTACCACCTTCTCACAAATACTGTTGGGGATTTGTACAGTGTAAGTAGATTTTTTTTGAGTTTACATGTCTAGTTTGCTATATTGAAATAAAATAATAATTACAAAGTATCTATACAGAAGGCCAAATAAGTTTAAAATAATTCCTATAATACCCTATAATACCTATAAACCTATAAAACCTTTTTCCTATAATTCCTATAATTTCCTATAATACCTTTAAAGGAAATTTTATTAAATCTGTTATTTTTACAACAATAACATTTTAAATGCAGAACAAAACTAGGTACTATCCTAGTATTAAATTATTATTACTAGTATTACTATCCTAGGAGATTTAAAATTAATACTTTTTGTAAAAAACCTAAAGTCTAGGCTAGGAGTATTGTTGAGATTTTCTTGATTTTACTGAGATCATTCATTCAACAAAATGGGAAAATTCTGCATTTTTCTTAGATTTTATGATAACACAGTAATCATAATGTAGATAGAAAGCCCATGAGATAACATGTTATCGAGGGTACTCTTTTTCAGACTGCATTCAGTGACTTTATCAAAGAGAACATCAAGTTTGGAGACCTGTATGAATCGTTGTTTGACCAGCTGAAAACCGTCTCTGAAGCACACCAGCCAAACTTGTCATGTCTGAGTCACCTGAGTGCGCCGCGTTACCTAGCGTTCTGGTGCGATCACAACCTGCGCGAGCGCGTGCAGCTCATCAAACTGATGATCGTTACTGTCAAGAACTGTCACAGACAACTGCCACCAATATCCCGTATCAAGGAGATGTTGGAACTTATTGAGGTACTTGGTTCTGGTTTTACAGTTCACTACTCATTATACTTCTTTCTTTTTCCAACATGTATTGTGTTTTAACCCTTAAAGCGCTACTAAAAATCATGGTCCCTGCTCATTTAGTGTAAAAAAATCAAAATATTATTTTCCCAATATGTTTTTTGGATTTAGGTAGCTTGAATGAAGTAGAAAACAGAAATTTGCTTAATTTTTATTGAAGATTTTAAGGTTTTAATTTTTAGGTATTGAAAATGTTTTTTTTTCGTCTAGATGAGCCATTTCAGTTAATAATAATTAGGCCTAGTTAATAAATCCTAAACATTAAAACCATTCACACAATATACACTATTTACTGCTAAAACACAATGAAAATAAACACACATCGATAAAAATGTCAACAAACAAGGTTAGCGAAAGTGAAAACAGCTGGCTGTAATGACTCGTATGTATAAGCTTAAGCAGCAGTATGGGAGCAAACGAGTACTAGCCTAAAGTCGCCTAGCAACCAGTTTCAGTCACTAAATATACCAACCCATTTTGGTTTTGTGAGTGCACAGAGGCAAAAGCAACATCATCAAGCACTCTCAGTTGTTTCACAAACTACAGCGCAGTAAATGTGGAGAAATGATTGCTTGTGTCTAAAGGCGTTATCCGCGTCGTGTGACCCTACTTTGCTGTGTTTAAAGGGGCTTGCCGCTCGGTAAGGGTTACATACATACATAGTAACATTACATTACATAACTTCTCTAGAGGTTATTGATGAAACTCCATATTCCATGAAAGTCAATAACCAATGCTAAAGTTATCTTTAAAAACTTTGTAATCTTGTTCACAGTATATAAATTGACTGAAAAGTTAATTTTAATATTGTTGTGATCTATGAAATTGGATGGGCAAGTTAACCTCAGCAAAAATAAATGGGGATAATGCTGTTGTAAATGAGCTTGTATGGGATTTCAGATGTAGGGAAATGTGTTCTACAGCCTGCAGGGAAGGGGTCCTGGCCCATCAGCTGAGTTTCTCACATTTATCTTTTGCTCTTTCCTGAATCCTTTTCCCCTACAATATACTTCCCTGGTTCTGTCCAGAGCCAGCGGTGGAAGTTGAAATTCAAGGCTACCGTCTATTATCCGCATTACATTGTCCTGTGAATCAATCCTTTTTTCATTGGAATAATTAATTTAATTATAAAGAAACACCTTCTATCATGCTAGGTAGTTTAAAACCATGTTTCGAAATGTAGATACTTTAGCATGCTTTTCCAGAGCCTTCTTATCCTTTTATGATCAAGTTTTTCCCGTTTACAATACAGTTGTTTAATAATTTTTCATTACATTTCAGAGCTCTAAAGCAACTGAGAGAGAATCGTCCCGGTCAAAGGAATCGCCTTACAAAATACTACGTCAGTTTTACGTGGTTCACATAATACAACTGATTGGATTTGATGTGCTGTGAGTACAATATTGATGATGTTACAAATACACTTTTATTACCCATACTTATCATACTTATTCATTTATTCTGACAATTTTATCCAATTTGTGAAATTTAAATTGAGGTGTCGTCAAACCTAATATAAGTACTGAATGTTTCGATATAGGTATTTGTTCACACATTTTTAACATGTTGAATTTTATAAATTAACATTAGACTCCCGACTATCCACGGTGTTGGGTGACTGAACGATTGTCTATGATTGAAATCGCAGATCAAACCTAACCGAAAATATTCGAAAGTACCTTTTAATAAACACACATAATAAACACATTATCGTAAATATTATATTCATATCGTTTTAAAACGAGCCGTCCAATACATGAGAGAAGTGGCTCTGTATTACATGCCTCCTGTTGAAGTTGCTGTCTTCGTTGGTTTTGAGGAAAAAAGTCCATTATTGTTGTTTGTTCCTTCATTCATTTGTTCATTTGCTTCCTTTTTAACTATAGTTGACCAAATTCTTCTCAGTACCACGAGATCACACAGCAAAGTGTCATGTTCTCCTACCAAGTCCCTCTGCATGATGGTGGGCAGTTAGGTACAATAACTCGCCTAAGTGTGCCTTCGGCGGTAGCTATAAATTTTGCAGGCGTGAGGGTATGGACGTTTATGATTTAAACTTGGATTACCGCAATTGCTAAACTTTTTGTCAAAAAGCCACAACACGGTTAATCCGCTTCTGGGAGCCTACCGTATTTTGAAGCCACATTTTATGTTGGGAAAATGTAGAGTCTAACAATAGCTCTACTTTCTATTGCTGACAATATGTTGTCAATGTCTGAAAAACACCTGTTACGGTTTTAGCAACGGAGAAGACTCGAGATGGACTCAAGAGGAAATCTTCTCATGTATCAACGAGAAGATTAAGTTTGCAATGGATCGTCGGGCGGAGGAGGGGCCGGCCTTGCTGAGTGTGTGGTTTGTTGTTCACTTCCTGACGCCTTTGGGCACCGGGTCTCCCGCCATGAGGGAGTTTATTGCGCACACCGTCAAGGCGGCCAACCCCTGGAGCTACTTCAACAGTGTCCTCACCTCCGCCGATGTGCAGGTGACTTCCATCAAAATATATCAACCAACACCAGAACGTGTTCACAAATTGAAAATTAGTTTAGTCATTTACTGTCTAGGATTGAGATCACAGCTGACTTGTTTGGATAACATTCATGTTGTGAAATTTAATTTTTTTGAGAAATGTTATTTTTACTTTCGCGTTGTTTTTGTATAAGTTTTGTCATAACTAGTTTTTTCCATGGTTTAAAATTAAAGTTAACTGGATAGAACATAGTTTTAAAAAAAATAATAAATAGCCCAGGCGTATTATATTTTTTATATGTGGATGTGTTTAAAAATATATGCTTCAACCTTGGTCTATAAAATATATAAAATGATTTGGAAGATGGATAATTTGGATTTTTTAGATGGAAGTGGTGCAACAAAAAAAATTTAAAATATTAAAATATCAACAATCAGAATACAATAAGTTAGTTATAAATATTATGTTACCTATTAATTATGATTATTTTTAAGTATTAATAAAAAAAACTAATAAATATGCAAAATATTATCAGGATGACAAATTGGTGTGTGAGGCTGTTCACTACTCCATCTACCAAGTAGCGTTCTTGTCAGTGGTCAATTTTGGCTTGGATTATGTGAGATGTCAAGACTTCTACAAGCTGGTAGCCCTGCTCGTCCGAGACGGCCAAGTGCTCAAGCATTTTTGGCTCACTGAAAACGACGGCCTCCAACTTGTCCTAAAAGAGTGTGAAAGGTTCTTTCCAGTTGTTTGGGAACCAGTATTTGACATTTACACGTCCATTGCATCTCAGAACGAATCTTATGTTAACAAGGTATAAACTAAATGTAATTAGGTTGATATTTGATTGACATAAAAAAGATACCTTGAATTGTATCAATTGAGTTTGTTTTGGCATGTAAGTTTTTTACTAACCCTTACCGGGTGGCTAGCGCCTTTAAACACAGCACAGTATGTCCGCACGATGTGGCTAGCGCCTATAGACGCGACCAATCATTTAGCCACATTGTCGTTCTAGAAACAATCAATAGAGTGCATGGTGGCTTTTGCCTCAATGCACTCACAAAACCAATATGGCGGCTTTGTTGGAATATTTAGTGACTGAAATATGTTGCTCGGTATTCCAGTATTCGTCCGCCCCCAGTCTACTTTTTACAATTAAAAATGTGAGTCATTATGGCCAGCTATTTTCACTTTTGCTAACCTTGTTTGATGACATTTGTCGATGTGTGTTTATTTTCGTTATGTTTTAGCTGTAAATAGTGTATATTGTGTGCATGTTTTTAATGTATAGGATTTACTGACTAATTATTATTAATTGAAATGGCTCATCCTGACGAAAAAAGTTACTTTTTTAGTTTTTTTCAATCCTCAAAAATAGTTTTAAAATCATAATTTAATATGAATGTAACACTTTTCTGTCGTTTACTTTATTCTGTCTACCTAACTATAAAAAAAATTGGGAAAAGAATATTAAGCAGAGAGAAGGATTTTCAGTAGCGCTCTAAGGATTAATTATTAAGCCTTTAAAATAATACATTAAGACATTAATTTCAAATAAAAAATTTATTAGTTTACCTTGAATTTAATGTTTTAATTCTAAATATTGTGTGAATGACTTCAAATCTTATGTGACCAGAAGTTATTTATTTGTATTTTACTCTCTGTAAAGAATCAAACATTACTTCTCAATTTCTTTTCCACTCATTTTCAATTTTTTTTTGGTAGCACACAGCCTAATAGTTATTTTTACTAATATGACTAGTTTTCTAATCAAGTTTACTCACTTTTTTCTTCAGATTGAGAAGAGAGTGGAGGCAGAGGTGAAGTTCACGCAGTTGCAGACCCGGGTGGTCAACATGGAGGCGCTCGGCAATAACGTGTTCCGCAGCCTGGAACCGGTGAAGCCGTTCATCGCTTCTGACAAAATAGTGATTCCTGCCGGAACAAGATGTGTCGTTTCCGGAGAAACTGATATTTTCATCCATTGGGATTTTCCTATATCCATATGGCATGTTGTGAAGGAGACCCTATTCAAGTGGTCACAGAAGGTATCGATTTTTGTTTGATAATGGATTAAGGTCTTAATGTGATATTAATGATTCTAATGATGATGTAGTGAAGTTAATGAGGTTAGAAAACTATTTTGGTTGTTGTTATTGACTAGGGGTATTCGGAGGCCGGGATCTTATCCCAATCCACAGAAAAAACTCCAGCAAGAGCTATTCAACCAAGGTTGCCACCGGAAAGAAAATTAACACTCCCATTACACAGTTTAAAATTTTAATTCCTAATTATGTAAATACATGCACTAGTGACTGAGTTATAAATTTTTAAGTAATATCTTACAAAAACTAATTTTTGTAGATGTCCAGTTTTTGAGAGTATTATGAAAAAATAATAAATGGCTTGTGTTTTTTCAGAATTAAAAATATTTAGCCTAATAAGGTCGTAAAAGGGTTAATGATAAGATTTATTTTACAATAACATAGGCCAGCATGAGCCCGTGAGCTGTGTTGAATGATGGAAAACAACAGAGAACTTGTCAAGCTGATGGGAATAAAGTATCTCATATATTCACATCTATTGACTAATTACATGTTTTCTCATATTCCTCATGTCACTATTTGCAGATGACTCAGTACCCCAAGCCACCTGAGTCTGAGGTACAGCTACTGCGCACCAACGTCCTGTCTGTATTGGCGTTCTACAACGAGGTTTTGAAGAACAGGAAGGATCACAAGAAAATTGTATTTTTCGCAGTTGATGAAATGTTCTCTCGTCTTGAATTGTAAGATTTTTTCAGAATCTCAAAAAAAACTTTTAAAAGGTGTAAAAAACCTTTAAGTCACATACAAACTTAATCAAAAGTGACTCTTCTTCTTTGATATTAATATAAGTAAAGAACTTGGTTGGAAGGAAATAATAAGTAACAAATTAGTAGACAGAGATTTAAAACAAGAGAATTGGTGGCCTATGTTAGATCTAAGAGATCCAGATGATATATATAATGAGTTAGTTATTAGGTTTAACAGGATATATAAAAATTGTAAAAGTAAGGTAAAATGCAGTAAAAAAACCGAACAAAATCCATGGTTTAATGTGGATATTCAAAGGTTAATAGATAGGAAAAAACATTTATGGAGTATGATAAAAAGAGATAAGTACAATATTGCTTTAAGAAGGGAATTTAAGAATGCTAGAAATAACCTTGTTAACAAAATAAGAATTGAAAAAAGAAACTATTATGAAGGTAAATTATCTGAGAATTGTAAGGACAGTAGGAAAATGTGGAACATTGTAAACCAATTACTAAACAAAAAGGAAAGGCCTACAATTGTAAAAGTTATTAAACATAATTTTAAGGTAGAAGAAGATACAGATATTTTTGATTTAACAAATAGGTTTAGGGATAGCATTAAGAGTACAATAGATGATATTATGTTAAACATGCAAGGGCAAAATTTTGATTTGACAAATAGTTTTAATGAAACCATGCTCACAACAGGAGATATAATGAGCATGAATTTTGTGAAGAGTAATGATAGTTTATTTTACTTGGCTGTTGATAAATTGAATGTTAGATCTTCACCAGGACCTGATAATATAAGACCACAAGATATAAAAAATAATATTTATAAGCTTAAGCTTGTACTGATGCATCTTATAAGGAGAATTTTTGAAACTGGAGTTATGCCACAAAAGATGAAAGTTACTTTTCTAAGGCCAATATTTAAGAAAGGTGGAAAGCAAGATTTTAATTCTTATAGGCCAGTTGGGTCAGTCTCAGCAATTACAAAGATACTTGAGCATTATATTTGTTTACAGATGCAGATTTATTTGGAAGAAAATAGCATAATAAATAAAGCTCAATTTGGTTTTAGGCCTAATAAATCCACTACGGATCTTTTGGAAACCCTAACAAATGATATCAATAAAGCCTTAAATGAAAATAAATTTGTAATTGCTGTCGCTACTGATCTTACAAAAGCTTTTGATCTTGTTAACTATGATATAATGCTTAAGAAATTGGAGAAAATAGGAATAGGAGGAAATTTGTTTATGTTTTTTAAGAATTATTTTAAGGATAGGATGTTGCATGTTAGTATTGGTAGTTCTGTTAGTGATGGATTTACCCAATCATGTGGTTTAGTTCAAGGAAGTGTAATCTCGCCTACTTTATTCAATATTTATGTTAATGATATGGCAAATTTAAAAATCAAAAGCAATGTTTTACAGTATGCTGATGACAATATTATGTATATAGTTCACACTGACTTGAGAGTAGGTCTTGGGTTTTTGCAGGATGACTTAAATACCTTAACAAAGTATTTTTTTAACAATAAGATTAAGTTAAATTCAGCCAAAACAAAGGCAATTATTTTTAAATCTCCCAAAAAAAGATTATCAGCAAATGTAGATTTAAGTATTTATTGCCATACTATTGATTGTTTTCTTGGAGCTGGTCAGATCTGTTTGTGTGAACCTTTACAATTTTTTGAAAATATCAAACATTTAGGAATATTTATAGATTCTGATATGAAATTTGATACACACATTACATCTGTTTCAAATATTTTGAGGGTAATAATGTACAAATGTTACAAGTTAAGTAATTATTTCTCAATAAGCACAAAAAGAATGATTTATTTTTCACTTGTTCAAAGCTTGGTGAATTATGGAATTACTGTATACTATTTGTCTCCTGAATATATTAAGCAGCGTCTTGTAAATATCATTAATAGAATAGCTAAAGTTCTTTTTTGTTCTCTCCCTCAGGAATTAATGGGTATAATGTGTTTTGATGCTCTGGCTAAATATTCAGATTTAGTAAGAAATTATTTCAAAGAGGAGTTTAGAGTGGTAAATGAAATAGGTTATAATATTAGGCAACGTCAGTTTAGAACACATAGGTATTATAATAGCTATGGAAAAAATGTTCCTGAATTTAGAATACCTAATCTATTGAATTCCCTACCTGAAGATTTAAAGAATTTGCAAACTATGAGTGATGTAAAATCAAAATTAAAAACCTATTTTATACAAAACACATAAACATTACTGGGATGGCAAGTATTGTAATATAAAAAGGGAAAACTTAATAAGTACAGTTAGAAATTAGTAATTTGTTAAGTACTCACCAATAGGTTAGTTGTTAGTATCCATGAGTTAGTAGTTAGTGGGTGTTAGGTAAGCCAGTTGGGTGGGTTAATAAAGTATCAACAGTTAAAAGAACACATAATAAAACACATAACACAATGGGAATCATCATTTTATCCTTTTATTTTTTATTTGAAAATAAAGTACAGTTTTGTTGTTTGCTACATGCTGCAGCTTTATCTGCTGAGCATCATGTTGTATCCGGACGGACCCTGCTCAGCTGGTTTTCCCGACTTCCCACAGACTGGGGGAGAAGCATAGAGGATTGTGTTGTTCGAAATGTATATTTGTTATGATTTATATATAATTGTTATTAATTTATAAAGTTTTATCATTGTTGTATTGTTATTCCTATATTTATTTATGCATGTTATGTTGTCATTTATGATTGTATAAAAGCCCATCAATAACATATATTTAAACTTTGAAATTGTATGATGCATGTAATAATTAATTTAAGTATCCTCTCAAATAGCTTTTAGCTAGAGAGGAAAAATAAGCACTGCATGTAAAAAACTTATTGCGCATGCGAGAAATAAATTTGAATTATTATTATTATTATTATTATTATTATTATTATTATTATTATTACTATGTTGGAAGACTCTTTTGTTAGGATGGCGTGGTTAAAGCCCGAAAATCTTTCTCAAAATATTGTGATTCCGTATCACAGAAGACTTTCACGATAACCCTGATAAACATCAATAAGAATCTCTGTGCTACAAGATGTTTTCAGAATTCTAATGGCAAAAAGGGCTGAGTTAATCCGGCAAGCAAATTTTCAACATGAAGTTGCTATGAAAAAGATTTTTGAAACCATATACCCAGAAATTTTAAGGAGTTTCAGACTGTAAAAAGGGTATTACTGGATCTGATGAGTGATTCCTATTAAGCGTGAAATGGATGGAACTGGTTTTGCTAATGTTTAGAAAAATAAAAGGCCGTTAGATTCAAACCAATCCCTTAATGATGATAAATACATCAGAAGCGTTGTCTTCAAGGTTACTAAGATCCCCTCCCGAGACCATCACTGATACATCATCAGCGAACATGTTCAGATGACAGTTCTCTCCTGTAACCTGAAGATCGTAATGTACAAAATGAAAGCAAGGGGGAGATTATGCAGCCTTGAGGAACACCTTGGTCAATTGGTTGATAGGAAAATGCAAATGAGCCAGAAGAGTTATTTATCAAACCCTTTGTTGTCTCCTGGTTAGTAATTATTGAAAACAACTAAGAGCGGTTCCCCTTACCCTGTAATGTGAGGTTTGTTCAGGAAAATGGAGTGGTTCACAGAATCAAAGGCTCATGACAAATCACAGAATATGCCCAGCGTTCTCTGTGAAATATCCAGGGATTGCAGCAAGTGGTTGGAGAATTCGTACAAAGCATCGGTAGTTGATTTTCCGCTTTGAAAGCCTTTTTGATGTTGGGCTATCACTTGATTTTTGCCCAAGTGATTAGTGAGACGACAAAAAACTACTCTCTCTAAAACCTTTGAGAAGGTAGAAACTAGTGCAATAGGTCGATAGTTTGAGATGGGGGTCAAGGGGGATGGGGACTGAAGGGATAATTTTTTTTAAGAAGAGGGTGGACTAGGAATAGGAATATCGAAGAAGAGAGGGGTGTCCTAAAACGATGGAGCTTTGCCAGGGAATCACCTTCATTTGCTCTCAGAGCCCTTGCTTTGGGTTCACAAATAAGAAATCTGTTGAAAAGATCGGCAATTATCTTGCTGTCAAATAAAGTTTCATTATTTACAATTATTTGATTAACTTCCCTCTTCTTTGATTCTTTTCCTGTTTCATTTTTAACAATATTCAATGTTCTCTTAGGCTTATTTTAAGAATCCCTTATCTTTCTATCATTACACAGTTTCTTTGAAATTTGAATGATCTTACGTTAGCAGTTTAACATAAGCTTTATAGTAAGATATAAAATTTTCACTATTCACTGATTGTTCCACTTTTACTCAGGCGTCTCTTATTTTCTAAAGAGTTTCCGTATACCTAAGGTCAACCAAGGCTTGCTTTTTGTACAGACTTTTATTGGAAAATGATGTTCAAATTTAAAAAAATAACATTTAAAATGCATTAAAATTTATGTCTACATTTATGTTTAAGCCACTGGTGCCAAAAAATCTATCCAAATAAATTTCACGGAGCCCATTTATGAATTTTTTTGTTTACCCTTGAAAAAACACGTCTAAGTTGACCCACTATTGATGCCAAAATATTGTTGTGAGCGACGAGTTGCGCGGTATGGTCTGACAGGCCCAGCTCGACTATTTTAATTTCCAATGTGTTTTTCTTTGAAACCACATAATTAGCTATAACATAACATAGCTTTACTCGTATTTCTGTTCTCAGCTGCCGACGGTATTTGAATCGTGGACGGCATTGGCCGGGGTGCAGTTTGTGTTGAGGGATGTGTTTCCTCACTACAACCAGTGGATATTCAGTGACGAGCGGCATCGTATACACATCGAGTGGCTGTGTATTCAGATCATCGGGTGCGTGCTGAGTGTCACCCCAGAGGAGGTGTACCCGCCACAGACAAGCGTTCTCAAGAAAATCGAAGTTCAAGGGAACCAACCTCTAAACTGCATCCTTCCCTCCAAGAATCTCTTCGCCAACACTGCGCTCCATCACCTGCTTAACTGGGAACCTGCGATCGCTCTAATACACATTGTGTCCATCGGTAGGTCACTTTGCTTTTGCCCTTACGTTTGACTGAGACCTTTTCTTTTAATTCTCTATTCATATTCCTATTTGTTTATTTTTTCCTAGATTTCACAAAAGCTTGGCCCTAAGTTGAGCAAAAACTGTTGGTTGGGTCCAGTATGAAATTGTGATACAAAAATAAAAATTACAAACAAGGAAAAGGTATACCACGTAATACCTTTTTCACCAAGTGTCTTTAACTATCCTTTGAACATTGAGGCTGGTCTCCAAGGTAGAGCTTTACTGTTAAAGTTACCACTAGCTAATGAAATACCACTACCTAGTTACCACTAGCTATACATTAAATAGAATATTAGAAATAATCACAACAATAAAATAACAACAATGGTATCTATTATACAAAAAAATGACTGTTAATATGTCAAGAATAGAGAAACAGCCTAAATTAACTGCAACCATAACAGCAGTGGCTGTTCACCTTGTGGCGAGGTTTGTCAATGGAATTCTGAACTTGATCACTATTTGTAATTGTATGTATCAAATCAAATCAAATCAGTTTATTGACACAAAGAAACGTTGCATTAGGTGCTTATAGCAGTAACTGGTGTCTCGTCAATTACATAAATCTTTATAATAAAATACAATGGAAAAAACATTTATATATAAAACTTAAAAAATTACAATAGCCACAATAACGTACAATGACTAACCCAAGGAGATGTCTGTTAAAAAGTCTGGGATGGAATAATAAACCTTATCCAGTAGAATTACTTTAATTTTAACTTTGAAAACATTTACTGCCAGGTGTTTAAATTTATTCGGCAAATGGTTGTACAGCTTTAGGCCTGTGTACAAAGGACATTTTTCAAATTTTTTTGTCCGATGGATTGGGTAATTGTACAGGTTCTTGTTTCTCGTGTTGTATTTATTTTTTATTAAGAACTTTTCGAAATCTGTCTTATTTTCATGGAGATAATTAAGGCTTCCATAAATAAGCAGGCTGAGGAAAGTTAGTATGGACTGATTTTTGAAATGTTTTACACAGGAAACTCTAAATTGAGCATTTAGAGTAATTGAGTACCAAATGAAGAAGTATATAGAAAAACTTAAAACTTATAGATGTTCATTGAACTGTTTCTGTCTGTAGGAGATCAACAGCTGTTTTCATGGGTTGAGAGTTTTCACAGTTGGGATTCAAAATGTTGCGAAGAACTCATCGGTTCCATTCATACCTCGTTGTCAATTCTGAACAAATGCATCCTCCTAAAACATGCCCACGAGGTAAACACTTTACTCACCTAGTACATCATAATAATTATGATTTACTAATTTTCACTAATTATTAGTGATATGTCGTAAAGATAGGCTCTCAGTATCATAGTTGTACTTGATGTTGGTTTTTACTTATTCTCTTTCTTATTCCCTCACAGGGTTTTGGTCTCACTAATATTCGCCTTCCATCTCTCCTGATCTTGTCCCACCATCTCCTTCCTGGTAGTCTCTTCCCATTAGGCTGTCCCTCTCCTATCTCCTTTAACAACGTCCCATGCTCCCTCCTTATTACATCTGGCTCATCTTAGTCTTCCAACTCTAATATGTGCTATATAATCTCTGAAAAAGTAATCACAACTTCATTGTGATTAATTCTGCACTGTCCAGAATTATAAACAGATCCAAAAAATTTTCCTCAATGTTTTATTTTGAAAATCAGTCAGTTTCTTTTCTTCTCTTTTGTTTAAAACCCATGCTTCTGCTCCATGTAAAAATACTGGTATGATAATTGTGTGGTAGACTTTAGTTTTGGTTTGACGTGATATAATTCTTGAGGTAAGGATTTTTTGACATGCATATCACAAAATCCTAAGGCCTATAGGAGCATGTATCTTGTTTTGAGAATTGCAGTTGGTTTTTATTATGTAAAACCATTAGAAACTATGTACTCTATGACATTGACGTATTTAAAAGCTCTTGTTGTAGGACTACAAAAGCTTGACTCGGCTGGAGAGAGAAATCTACAAGGAGCCGAAAGAAACGGATACATACAAGGTTGTGATCAACGTGGCTGGCTATGTGTACAACTGCCTCAGCCCTGACGTGAGGTACAACTCCGTCAAAGTTATCTCTAGGTTTGCTGATGTAAGTTTGACCATTTACGTTCAGATTTGCATGACTAGTTTAATACCTTTACACAATATACACAAAATTACTTACATTTCCAAAACATATTGAATTTAGTTAATCCAGGGAGTAAAAATATCCAATAACGAACCAGTACAACGTAGAGGTGATTATTAAAAAAAATCAATTTTCCAATCAACTGTTCCATTTCTAGAGTTTTATCTTTTTTAGGACTAGTAAAGTGAATTCTAAGACCAGTAGTCTGATATATGATTCAGAAACATAGACAATGGCAAAAAAACTATTACTAACCTTGGAAAAATAACATTTTAAGAACAATAAATTGTCCAGTGAAAGGAGAACAGTGGGAGAATAATGAAGTACAGTATCTACAATAAAGATAACTGCTAAAGAGTCAGACTGAATAGCTGAAGTAAAGTTAAGAAACATTAGTTGGGCAGGACATGTAAATAGAAGAAAGGAGGATTCAGTGTTAAAAAGGGTATTGGAAGGAACATTAGGACGGCTGAAGTCCTAAAAAAAGTCATGGTCAGTTAGTATGGAGGGACCAGGTTGAGAAGGGTGTAAGAAAGCTACTGGCGGAAAACTGGGACATTGATGTGTTGTGTCCTATAACCCAGCAACTTGAAGGTCACAAATTGTGGATAGTTATTAGTTGGTGGATTTGATATTCTCTGGTGTTAGATTAACATCCTCGTTATTGAATATTAAGTTCACCCCAAATAGACCATCCTCATAATTAGACCAGTTCATGATTCAGAGGCAGAAATGGTTCGGAACCTACAATAAAGTGTAGATCCCTTGGCCTTTGTCTCTTTGGCTATTAATTAACAGTCCTGACCAAGGAACAAGTCAGTATTAGTCAGTAACAAGGATGCTAGATCAGCCCACAATCTTACACTCATTTCTCATTCTGCAAAATATGGGTGACACAAAAAAAATCTTTTACAGTTTGCGTGGCCATTTAAGTTAGTAAGTAAGTGAAGTTAATATTAATTAACTAAATAACTGGTAGTCAGCTTCAAGATTAATCTGGACAAATATCCAACGCCTAATATTGAGGTGTGATATCACTGTTGCAGAACAGACACCAGTCGCTGATGGCTTGCATTGGTATGGAGGCCAACACCATGCGTCAGATGTACCTCAAGCCGCTCTATTCCTCCACTGAGTCTGAGGAGATAAAGGTAGGCCTATACAACCTTAACCGATTTCATATACTGTATACCCAACTATAAAAATATGATTTTCCTCCACCTACTATCTAAAGTATTATACTCTGTGGAATAGAGTACTAAAATACTACTTTTCATCCCTTGGAATTTTCTGACTTTTAGTAAAATTTCATAATTTAGAGCTTGACAAAAGTAGTTATGAGATATGGTTTGTTATTTAGATTTTTACTTCAGACATTTTCCATCATGACTATAAGTAAAATAAAGTTTCACAACGTTTCAGAATCTGACAGTTGTCTGTGAGTCTACGTGACAGTTGGTTATTGTTAGTGAATGGTTTGTTTGTAAGTTTTTTGACTGCCGTAAACTCTTTTGTTTTCAGCTTTATGCAGGCTTAGTCGGGATAATGTATTAATTGTGTTTTATTTTAGATAGTAGTTGAAGTAATTGCGCGACTATAGTTTCGGCCTACATTAGGCTATCATCAGGCACAAGGATATTTATTTCTTGATTTTTCACTTCATTAAAACATTAAACAAAACTTGAACAAAAACATAATTCAAAAAGTAAATAAACACAAATAAAAATAATCATACAGCTGACACAATTTTTAAAACAGCTGACATTTCACTACACAGAATATCAGCATGTTAAATCGGTTTGTCGTTCCCCTTATTACTACTAGGATTGCTACAGATAGAGGTATTTAAACCATTTAATTTATTCTCAGCAATCTGGAGGCTTAATAATATCATAATCAAAATCTATATTTAGAAATGCAGCTAATGGAAACCAAGATAAACAAGGGCTACATTTTGCTACCAGGTTGCAGTTCTAGAGCTGGTGACAGAGTGCATACACAAGCAGGCCAGTCTGGCTGAGGCGTTCCTGAATGCACTGGAGCTGAAGGAGTGTGTTCAGAAGCAGACGGGTGAGGAGTCTGAGGGCTTTGTGCACATCGCTCTGTCCATCATTCGCAAGGTACTTGATATCATGGAGCATATTGCATATAGCAAATTTTGAAGGTATGGCAAGATATAATTGTGGTATACAAAGTCCACAGGCACACAAGAGACTGGGTCTTCAATTGACGATCAAATTAATATACAAATAAAAATTTGTTGGTTTTGAAATACAAAATTACAGTGCATATATTTTTATAAAATTCATAATATTAATCTTTATTTTTTCATGGTAAGTTTTCTGTGCTATGTTAAGCTTCAGAAAGTTTTTTATGATATTTCTTCTCATAATAAATTAAGTTTGAATTGTTTTAATCAGTTAATATACTTCATTGACTTCAAAGCTGTAAAGGGAACTCCTTAAAAAGGGCTCTCTTACCCCTAGAAGTGGCAAGCTTTTTACTTTTAACTGGAACATAAAAATAATTATTAATATCTTCTTGAAATATTAAGTATAAAGAAAAAAAGCATAAAACATACCCCTCCCCCTTATAACCACTAACCACAAAAGCAAAGCAGGTGTCCACTGCAATCTCAATTAAGCCTACAAATGCCGTCAACTTCTACCAAAGCCGGCTACCGTTTATTTAAGGTGATCCTCCCACTCCGCCATACCACACATTTGCAAGCCAAATATGGATTGCTCATGGTCAGGGTTCGAACCCTAGCACTTCCAAATGGCTAGATCGTTACACTTGTCAGCGCAGCGCTTTAGCCGGTTCAGCCACCAGTGCATAGGAGTAGAAAGCGCTTTCTTGGTTATTAGACAAGCCCGGTGGCAGTCTAGTGCACTTTGTGAGCAGGTTTGGTTGCTTGCTCCCAGAGTGCAACACCGTCACAAAGGTGATAAGTTCACTAAAATTGACGACAGATGCCTCCACCTGCCATTTCTTATTGAATTTGTAAATGCGTCATGAATTACGACTTTACCACTTCAAGGGTTAAATGGAATGGAATACTTATTTTTTGAAACCATACAAAAACTAAAAACTGGTTTTATACTTTAAAAGTTTTGTAGATTCAATTGATTGTGATTGCAGCTATTTTTTTCTACTAGCTCAAAGATCTTGTAAGAAATTAAAAAAATAAGCAAATTATTTTTAACAAACTATAACATTATTATGACAGCTTGTTTTCAGTGCATGACTTGTTACAGCGCAAGGAGACTCCGAGTGACCGAGCATTCCTGGCCAGTGTCCAGCTGCTGCACGCCATCTGGCACGAGCGTCGAACACTCGTCATCTCGTACATCCGCATGCGAGACAACTTCTTCAACAACTTCTGCTATCCGCTGTTCCATGTCACCGAGTGGCAGAGGTGATTTTTGTGACTATTTCCATCTGAGTTAAAACAGAATAATATTTAAAAATACCATATGATTTTAGTTTATCAAAAGCAGTAAATATATTTAAATGTTACTATAAACATGAATTTAAGCTCATTAAAAAAATGTATTAAATTGTAAAAAATTTTTTTTGTTACAGTCAAGTAGTTCCAGCTTACGCCTATATATTAACATGCCTTGGAACCGAAATATTTTGGTACAGAGACCAAGTACACGAGTCTCTAAAGAAGTGTATCACAGACCTCTGCAGCAACGGCCATCTCATACGTCTCTCTGTGGTAAGTGAAATAGAAAAACACAAGCTGTGTTGTTGAAATGCCACTTTGAAAGCTTTTAGAAATCCTTCACCTCACAACCGCTTTATGAGAGTAGAGATTAGACACAGATTGTTGAGGAAACACCTCAGATGAATTAATTAAACTAAAGTGAGGTATGGTGACCAAACGTAGGCTCGGAAATTAAAAGCCTAAATTATAGGACACTCGGCGAGACTGACTGACACCAAAAATTTGGTCAACTATTGTTGTAAGGAAGCAAATGTCTAAAAATAAAAATCAATAATGGACTTTTACCTCAAAGCCAATGAAGACGGCAATTTCAACACTAGGCCTGTAATACAGTGGACTTGTCTCACGTATAGGACTGGTTTTTTACCAATGTGAAAATAATGTCTACCAAACTGTGTGTTTATTAAAAGGTAATGAAGTCGTTCACATTATTAAACCTAGCATTCAGTAAAGGTTATGAACGAGTTATTTTTCTCTCACAGTAGTTTTTAACAAGTTCCAGTGTATTTTAGGTTAGGTCTGCTTTATACGCAATTTCTATTATACGAAATCGCTCAGTCAGGAACAATTCATAGTGTTAAGTATCATTGTGTCCAAAAGTATTGTCAGGTTAGTAAGTAATAAATAGTCAGTGTTGTTTTGAAACAGAGTGGACTTTTGGACACAATGAAATTCGAAATACAATTTATTAAATAATTTTTAATAAGAGAGGATGTTTCATAGTGTCCAATGTCAAAGTGCCCAATTTCATTGTGTCTAAAAGTGCTGTTTTTGTGTTAGAGAAATTGAAGGAGTTAAAACATACTGCAGTTGCTTCTTCAAATTGAAGATGTTCAGAATTGTTTGTTGCAATTCATAGCTGAATTTATTGGCGAATTAAGAAGTGAATTGCGTCAATAACTAGTATAGTATTGTAATACAATAAGAAACAATACAAAATAAACAACACTGACTATTATTTACTAACCTGACTATACTTTTGGATACAATGTAATTGGACACTATGAAAGGGACCCACTCAGCCATCCATTACAAAAACTGTATTTTTATTTACGAAATGTTCTAAGTGTGAGTGTGTTTACAGTATTGCACGGACCAGTCTCGGGGAATGGTGCCCGAGGAGGCTGGGGAGGATGAGATGAACCTAACCCACACAGCGGACAGCACCAAGAACCTGATAGCGTGGAAGGAGTTTTTGTACATTCTAGTAAAATCGTTTCCAGAGCTTTGGAAAAAAGAGGACGGAAGCGAAAAACAGGTGTCTCAAAAGCATGTGTTGTGTATACACACACTGTTCGCACTGACGAATGAGATCAATCGGCAAGGCAACATGTTGGCGGTCAGCAGCCTGGCTCAGTTGTACCTGCTCCTGGTCACCTCTTGGAACCTGTGAGTTTTGATCCTTTTGTGGCTGTAAATTTTATGAGTTAACTTGGGAAAAGCCAGTACAAATTAATTATACTATGCATACTGTAACAAAATATTATAAGTATAAATTTTATTGTAAAGATATTTTCATAAACTTGTGCAAAATGTTTTTCTTAATACCTAGAGTGTCTTAATCCAATCCATATTTTAGTTTTTTTCAAATAGTAATGTGTACCACAGTCCGTAATTAAATAAAAATTCTAAGCATAAAAGTTCTAACCGACGTAACAGTAGGTCATTGGTTTTTCTGGGTTAAAATTAAGTAATAGCAATTTTACAAAAAGTAATCTCAAATAAGAATAACGTTTCAATAGACTATCTTGATTTGAATGGACAATACTTGAGTTTATGCGAGTTGATGAAGAACCTCAAAACACTAATATTCACAAAGACTTCTTTTGGAACTTTAGGGGAAATTCATATCACTTTAAATAACAAAATAATAACAAAATTTCTTTGCTTTGAGAGAAAAAAATTGTGAAACAATAAATAAATAAGAGATATAAATAGAGCCATAAAACAAGGGTATTATAAGTAATCAAGTATAAATAAAAATTTTAAATATGAGTGATTCCGCTGACAGTTGGCTGTTGAAATTTTTTATTGATTATAAAGGAACACTTTACACTTTTTGGAGTTCTTGATAATCATGTTGAGAGATATATATCTCCCATTCTTCTAGTTCTGTAGGAGGATTAAAGCTGTTTGAATATGTCAATACGTTCTCAGCTGTATGAAACTCAGAACACACTATTTATTTAGCGCTTGGATCCAAGGCACTGTTGTTGCAATGTTTTGCGATATCAAACTAAATATATAATATAATTTCGATATAATTTCAGGGAAGGAGTAAAAGATGAAAATCTGGTGGCTTTGAAAAAGATATCTTCAATTTTGACTCAGCTGGCGCACCACTACAAGTTTTTCACTGAATCAGCTGTGTACAACATCTTGGCATCCTGCTGCAGATTCTTCGATGCAACGGTGTTTTCTGCAGCTAATATTTCAAGTATGCTTAGAATAAAGTATTCATTAAACTGTAAACAATAATCGCATTGCTGTTTGTAACTCTTTGACTTAAGATTTCTCATGGTTGTTATAATTTAAAACTGAGTAGTCTTATATTTATTTAAATTCATGTTAAGTGTGTTTCCAATTGGATTTCTGATTTGATGATTGACCCAATAACTGATGACCATCGCTTCTGTGGCAGTCAAACATCAGACAGGTTGTGGCGGATGTTGTTAATTTAGTAAACATTTAAGTCGTCGTACTGTTCAGCCGACTCATAGCCATCTGTGAGCAAATACTGGAACTAACTTATGAAGTTCGCTATTTTGCCTCTAGAGTATGCTTTAGAGTCACATGAACGCTTTTTCAGATGGTGGTATTTGATCTAGTGGTCTAAGGTCTGTTGCTGACAAGTGAAAAGTTTGAAGCCAAATGATGGACATGGGTTCAAGCCCCCAGCATTAGCAATCCCATTTTATCTTGAAAATGTGTGATAAAGTAATATCCGTACACAATAAACGTGATATATAATATATGCCATACACAATATTGAGCCAGTTTTTTTTTAAATTTTTCTCTTTGTTTATTCATGCCTCAGTATTTTTTGTTTTTTCCCTTTTTTCTGCTTTCCTCCTTCAATCGATGGGCATTAGATTAGAATATTAAGCTCAACTTTTATTCCTACCAATATTCTAACAAAGTACTGTTTGTGGTCTTTTTGTGACACAATGTCAAATGTTTTGTGCCAATGAAGAGGTTTTGATTTTTGAAGTCGGGGGCCTACTTTTTGACTTGATATGTTCAGCCAACCAAAACCATCCTTTTCATATTATTATTACACTGGAGGCATGGCGATTATGGAGTGCTCTTTCTCCTTCCGGTGGCTAGTACAAGAAGCCTAGGTTGACGAGCATGTGGTGTGTGGTGTGTGCAGGCACGGAGTGGGATGTGCACGTGGAGAGGATTGTGCGAGCCGTATGCATGCTGCTGTGCAAGGAGCTGGAGAGTGACCGGACACGACAGATACTGCCCTCACTGCTGTGCCTCGCCATCACTCTCGGCACCACCGTGGGCCAGCACTCGCCGGCATTGTGGCGTGGACTGGTGGCGTACTACCACATCGCCTCACAGCTCATTGAGGCCGCCGCATCCGCCCTGCAGGTCTGTGATATCACGGAGTTTGCCTCCGGGTGCTTTTATTTTTGTAAAAAATCAGGATTGTTTTCGGTCTGCAGTAGCAAGAATCACTGTACTTCACATAGTTCTTTCTAGGAACTGGTCCAATTTCATTTCACATTCCCCACCCCCGTTTCCTCACCCTTAAATTTAGTTAAAAATTTGAGAGCACGTCGCCACCTTGATTCACTGTTCGTGTTACTACGGTTATGTGGTTTAGTTCCATGTTTTATTGATTCCATATATTTAATTCAGTTTTTTATGGCTTCTTATTGATTATAAAGTGTTTTCTACAACCTCTTTATAATATATTTATAGAACTACACTAATTATCTATTATATCAATAGCCGGAAAAAACTCTGTGAGTCATCATTCATGTTTTAACCCTAGAAGTGGTAAAGTCGTAATTCACGACACATTTACAAATTCAATTAGAAGTGGCAGGTGGAGGCATCTGTCGTCAATTTAGTGAACTTATCACCTTTGTGACCTGCTCACAAAGTGCACTAGACTGCCACCGGGCATGTCTTATAACCAAGTAAGCCCTTTCTACTCCTATGCAATGGTGGCTGAACCGGCTAAAGCACTGCGATGACAAGCGTAACGTTCTAGCCGTTCGGAAGTGCTAGGGTTCGAATCCCGACCATGAGCAATCCCAATTTGGCTTGCAAATGTGTGGTATAGCGGAGTGGGGGGCTCACCTTAAATAAACGGTGGCCGGCTTGGGTGGAAGTTGACGGCATTTGTAGACTTAATTGGGAATGCAGTGGACACCTGTTTTTCTTTTGTGGTTAGTGGTTATAAGGGGGGGACATGTTTTATGGTTTTTTGTTTATACTTAATATTTCAAGAAGATATTTGTAATTATATTTATGTTACAGTTAAAAGAAAAAAGCTTACCACTTCTAGGTTTAAAAATCAGTCACTGACAAAGGGTATTGATTCAGTTGTTTCCGTGTTTAATTCAGTTTTTTATTTCTTATTAGTTACACAGGGTTTTCATACAGCCTTGTTCCAATATAAGTATAAAACCACACTATTTGCCTATTATTTCAATTCCCGGAAAAAAACTCTGAGTGTCACCATTTGAGTTTTAAAATCCAAGTCACCAACGAAGGGTTAAGTGACCGGGAGGAACCAATTATAGTGTCAGATAATTAATGTATATATGATCTGTGGCTTATCCCATTTTCTTATTAATTAAGCTTTTCCCGAATAATAATAAACAGAATTATTAGTTTTTGTATTAAATAAAATGTTTGATGAATCGGGTTATTAATAAAATAAAGGTAAAATTAATTTTTATTTTATAGTATTCCATTAGTCTCAATTTCATTAAACTTTGTTTATACTTACATATTGATATACCCACTTGTACCTCTTGGCGAAATACCAGCTTGGCAAGGCAAAGCATGTATCTTCATCATGCATCTTCTCATTAGAATACTTAACCCTCCTTATTCTTCTACTTTTTACTTCTATAATATCAAGGTCTTTGAATAGTTTTCGTAGCTCCCGGTTGTGGGGGATTCTCCATACTCTGTCTCCGCAAATATAATTTCTTAAAACTTTATTTTCAAATGTTACGATCTTCTTTTCCGTGTTCTTGTTTAGTATACAATTTTCCCCTCCATATAAACTTTATTTTTGTTTCCGTAGATGTAATTGACAATTGTCTCCATATAAATCGTGTAGGAATGCAATATTTTATTCATATTTTTATAAATTAAAATGTTTTATATGTTAGCAATAAGTTTATATAAGTCTAAACATTATTTTAGTAATTAAAATTAAAAATTATACATTAAATTTACATGTAGACATTATATTAGAGCATCTGAGTAATTAAAAATTCTTTATTATAGATCATTTTCAATTACTGTGAATTTGTCTTGTTTGAGAGTTTGAGACGTATTCCATCAAGAGAATATTTCAAATCATGAGCATTATCCATAAATGGAACTTGTACTCTTTTATGATAGGTACATTCTCTTTTACTCATCCAAACATTTTCATCCTGACCATTTGTCAGGTGAAGGAAATGTCGGACTCGAGCCTGCTAATGCTGGAGCTGCTATCTCTGCTGACAGACGACGACGAGTGGTCGTTCCGCCAGGTGGATGTGCTGGAGCTTCACACCGCTTGGGACAGCCTCAAGCCTCCCATACAGAATCTGTTCGGCCCTGTGCCTGTCTGCCTCGAGGTAATTTAAACACCATTCTCACACGTTAACCCTTCAACACGGTTTCACGTACACTGTACGCGACCCATCTTGTGCTGTTACCCCTCTGCAATTTTTATCAAACTATTTCACCTCTGATGTTTTCAGGATGTTGTGGACAGTGCAAGGAGTAATTTCAGCTTTTTTCATATATTTCCAACCAAAACGTGAGAGACAGAGATAGTTTTAGAGAGAGTGAGGCACAAATCAGCTGTTGATTAGCTATGTTACTGTCGTCTGCTCTGTTTGTTATTGTTGTGTTTCTCAGTTATTTTGGTCATGAATACGATGTAATAATGAGAATAAATCGTGAATACATTTAGTTTGACTGTTTTATTGTATTTGTGGTTACTCATTGGTACTTTTTATGGTTCATTTTTGCAATTATCAACCAGATATAGTTATTGTTTTATGTTTTTTCATCATTTGTAAAATGTAGAACCCAAGTGGACTGTAGCCTAGCCTAGCTGGTTGTATTACTTTTAATGTAAATAGGATGTCTCATAGTGAAGAAGTATATGTTTTAGTAATTGTTTGAACTAAAAGATTGTGAGCGCCAAAAATGTACTTACAAATACAAACAATTACAAAAATGTAAATGTAATAGGGTCTGTTTTGTAATAAAAGTGTCCAAGTTGAAGGATTAGCTGTCATATCGGTCTGAAAGTGTCAACTTACTTGAGCAATATCACTTTCTGACCCAATTAGGCCTTTTAGCACTAATTTATTCTGGTAACTCGTGGACTCATAACAGCATTGTGACTACCTAAATTGACTAAGGACATTTCATTTCTTCTCATACATAGAATTGCACTAGCTTTCTGATGCTACTCTATCCACTTCTAAATTAATTGTTTGTATGCTAGAAAAAACTATAGCAGTGATTAGGGATGAGAAAATCACAAAATTATGTCTGAAATCCTGTGATTTAGCAAGTTGCTATGTGAAATGACACTTCTTCCAGCCATGAATAGTACAAGTAAATAATCTGAAAAATGATGTTGAGTTGAGTCGTCTATGGCTGATCAACTTTATATCTGAAGCTAACAACGATTTTTTAACACTAAAACATGTTCTGAGTGTTGCCTTTGAATAAGGGGCTAAAATATAGGATTCAAATAAATAAAACCGTTCATAAATGAAGTAAATGAATTGGTATTGAAGTGTTAATCCTCAGTTAGCCATATACTCTTTTTCTTTTCATTTTGTTCTGATTTGTGTTTCAATTTTTCTTACATAGAGGATGTATAGTATTATTATTACTCTATTGCTTTTTATTGAAACTACACTTTTCAACATTTCCCCCCATACATTTCAACATTTCCATGAAGGTTAAGCCTAAATAGTAAATTCCCACAAGAAAAGAAGATTGGATCCAAATCTAAACTTACTGAAATCCAAACCTTCTGAAAGTGAAAGTCTTTGTCAACATTTTAAGTTAGAATCTAGAATCAAAACACAATAGTATGTTAAGCTTCCTTTTTGGTGTTGAAGGAGACGTCACTGTTCGAGGCCACCAACTGGTTCCCCGTGTACATGAGGGCCCTGAACCTGGTTTCTGCATTGGTCAGTCATTCCTGTCCCAGCACACGGGAGCTGGGCTTCGACTTTGTCTACCAACATGAGAAATTCATTTGTGATATATTCGAGTTTGTAAGTACAGTATTCATTTATGTAGTCTCCAGAGTTTTTAATGGAATTGTGTAATAATAATTTACTTTAAACTTAATAGGCTTTTTCACAATGTGTTTTTAAACCATACAATCTTTCTGGTGGTGATGAGACTCCTTCGGTTTTTATGTGACTAATTTATAAACCTTCAGTAAAATAAAATTTAACCCTTAGAAAAGGACCGGTCAAATGTTTACATCACCATTTTTGCAATACATTTACACAAAATGTCTATCAAAATAATAGTTACTAAAAATTAACTTAACCTAATATTTTCAAATTGTATGCAAAAACTGCTGTAGAATATTGGTGATCCTACCCTCTAAATCCGCTAGCAAACAACCTCTAATCTTGGTTACTAGTTTTTTTAAACTCTTCTTGTTATTCTTCATCTTTTGTTGAATTGCTGTTTAACATTGCTGATTAATTTTTCTTAATTTGAATGAATGAATAAAAAAAGTGCTTTATTATACATAACTATAGTACAGTACAAAATCAAATCTATAACACTTGTAAAAAACAATGGTTATAAAATAACTGTATGTCTTGGTTGGCATATGACTGTAGTGTACTTCCATTCCAAGAAACAAACAAATGCATTACTTTAACCGTTTAGGTGCCACATTATTTGCGTACAAATGCCAATTGCCTGAATTCAGGCAGGTCTGCAAGCCCCCTGTTCCACTGGAAACATAACGTGAGATAGATCGAAACCCTCATGAATTGTATATGAAAATACTATTTTTTATTGGGCAATATGTTACAAAACCAAAACAGCAGTTTTTTTGGTGGATTGCCAATGGTCTGTATTGTATTTTGTCAGGTGTTGTTCGTATGCACTACGACAACAGTAGTGTTGTATATCTTTACTTGTAGTGTGGTTTGCAGGCTGTGGAACATGTCAATTTTGTTTTGGAAGAGGGGGCTCTTATCGACGAGTTCAAGAAAGTAAAAATTGGACGTCTTGGTTTAATTTATGAACATCCAGTTTCTATTTCTAATTTCTGCATCAGTACTACTTATAAAGCAATGTGGGGTTTTGGTTTTACAGAAGGATGACTCTCTCAAGGAGACGGCGTTGGAACTTGTGTCGTCAGCGCTGCGGCTGCTGTGGCATGTCACGCAGGCTGTAGTCCCTTGGAACTGGAAACTCAAGTCTACCCTGGGCAGAATCTTAGTGAGTTTAAAATATTGATCTAGATATATTACTGTAGTAATATATCTTGGTAGTAATATATTGGTATTTTAATTCACCAATCCATTATTAACCCTGAATTCGCTAACAGCACGCTCCGGGCTTTTCACGAAAATCGCCCTAACATTTGTTAATATGTTGTCTAGTGAACTTGTTAGTCGTGCCTTTCAGTTCTTCCACTGACATCTGTGACTGGTACTATCTCATGGAGTTTGCTGTTAGAGTTTATAGCCTATTAAGCGCTTTCTCATATGGTGGTATTGTGGTCCATTGGTCAAAATGTTCGCTGACGATTGAAAAGTTTAACCTATTGAGGAGTGTGTCCGTCATGTGACGTGGCTAATATCAGGGCCACGTAGAGTAGGTGTATTGCCATAAACATTACCCCCAGGAGTAAGGAGAAATCATGGATTTCTTTAAATATATTTTATTACTACAATAAATGGATAAAAAAGCATATTACAAACACATTTTGACATTTTTCATATTATTTTAATCTCTTAGAACGTGTTTTGGGTGTGATATAATTCAAAACATTGATGCGGGTATAGGAGTGATCACCCATTATCGGCCATTACAAAGGGGTCAATAACTAAACTGCTACCAAAATAACTAGGATAACCTAATAGATAGAAGATCAGTTGAACACTTAAGTAGCACATGCACCATCACATTGGCGATAAGCCATCTGCTCAAGAAACATCGACGATACCAACCTAATAAACATAATTTACCGTGCCTAGTAAATTACGCATAATTTCTAAATTATTCGTTTTAAAATAAAATTATTTTACTTAAATGTTTTCAGGTGTAATAAACCATTATAATTTTTTAGTTTATCAGTATTATTTTAAGAAATATCAAATATTCATCATCCCGTCATATGACGTGGATCCTCTGGGGGAACAAACGTCACATGACGGGCGTACTGAAATGAGCCCATTTGTCGTTACTCCTCAACAGGTTAAAGCCAATCGGAAGTATGTGTGTTTGAGTTCTCACCATGCTTGGGACCATGTATCATAATTTGGCTTGGATGGTACAGTGGTGGGAGGGCCTACCTAAATAAAGAGTGACCGGCTTGGGTTAAAGTTTACAGCGTTTGAGATTGCAGTGGATACATGTTTTGCTCATTTTATGACTGTGTGGTTAAGGGGGAGACACGTTTTGTGTTTATATTGATTATTTGAAGAAGAGTTGCGTAATAACATACAGCTAAGTAGTGTGATGTTTGTACTTGGAGGTGCATCATTCCACTGAGTACATTGGTCCATACTGCAACATTATTGAGTACCCCATCTCCGCAACATAAGCTTTACAGGTCTTGTTTTGCAGGTGAAGGTGAAACAGTACGTGGCCACACTGGTGGACCTGCTTGGAGATCCGAGCCTGTTGCTCAAGCGCAAGAGTCACACTCAGAATCTGAAAATATTCCCTCCTCCGGAACTGAAGGGGAAAGACATGCATATAGAACTGCAAAATCTCCAGAACAGGTTAGTGTGTTGTTAGTTTAGTTTAGGTTTTGAGCTGTTGAAAGAATTTCACAATGTATGTATCACTTTCATTGAGGTAATGTCGAACAAGTTGTTTGTTATCTGTAGTCTTGTATTTGTGTATTGCATTGTGTTCAGGCTAGTGGGAATGCTGATAGAGTGCATGACTGTGCTGAAGGAGGTATGTCCGCTGCACAGCGACCTGCTCACAGCTGACAGGCTCGGCTTGCCGATGTTTAAACTACGACTTCTCGTGGAACCTCAGCCCCCAGCAGAGACCGGACCAGAGTACCACACACTGATAAACATCATCAATCTTGTCGCCAAAAGGCTTGCATCCGTGAGTGTTTTATAAATGTTTTTATTTTTCATTCAGAAACTGCTTTAATAATTTATTAATGGTATGAGCCTATTTATAGTTTGAAGTTTACATAGAAGAGGTGCATTGCTCTTGTTAGGGAGAACTATCAAATTTTTACAGTGTTTTTACTCGCTAAGTCCATGGTTTTAAATTGCTGAGTTAACCCTTTCAGTGCTAAGATCCAATATATCGGATCTCGGCATATTCCCGAAAAATGCTAAGATCCTATATATCGGACCGCCGATTTTTGCCAAAAAACGCTAAGTGCCGATATATCGGATTTTACCATTTTCGTCATATCTCCGTTATTTATTGGAGTATACCGATGACAAACATATCAAAAT
The DNA here is from genome assembly GCA_023375725.1 of Nephotettix cincticeps. Classification (NCBI taxonomy): domain Eukaryota; kingdom Metazoa; phylum Arthropoda; class Insecta; order Hemiptera; family Cicadellidae; genus Nephotettix; species Nephotettix cincticeps. The sequence continues at coordinate 51,219,792 of CM041790.1, read as the reverse complement.
AAAGAGAAATAAATTATCTATTGGAACATTATTTTAATATTTAATATAGTATACACACCAGAATGACGACGGGAATTTATATGGCGGTGGCGTCTGCCCCTTACTGCGCAGTAATGAACAACGACATTACAGCTGTTACAGGCGGCGTTCAAACCTTTGTATTTGTTGTTACAGTTGAGGTTATTATTGTTTGGGACTATTTTGTGTGTATTTACTTAATTTTAAGTAAGTATGGGTGACAAACACCGATCTAAATCGCCGGTGAGTGAGAACACTATAGCCGAATTCGAAAGCGAGTCCGGACTCAACATTGATTTAGGACGTAGTGACGATGAACAATTTAATATAAGTAGCTTTATATAAAGTAATATAATATAATGTAATAAACTATCTGTAATTAGTGTAAATATTGAATATAGACCATGAGTAACAAGATATACATTTCATATGACTTATTACAAAGACTTATAGACTTTGGTTAGATAGTGTACTTGGGCTCCAAAAATCTGCTGATTTTCACCCTGTCAAGTTTTTGTATTTATTAACAAAACTTTTTTATTTGTAAAGCAATTAGCTTGAAATTTTCAGTATTTAATTAAAATAATATGTACTTTCAAAAGATACTTTATTCTGTATCCATAATTTTGATTTTTAACATCGTTTATTTATTTGAATGTTAAAAATTTATATATAACAAATTTATGTTTATATATATTCGTACATATATATTTGTAAACATTTTTAATGCATATTATGTATACATTTTTATTTGAGGAATTTCATTAACTACTAAACAAAACAAATTTCAAACTAATAGCTTTTAATTTAAGCCAGTTATAACATAACCGTTTTTATAAAACTCTACAAAATCACCATTTTTACCCAGCACTTTATGTATATGTCATGAAATAATTGCCAGCACTTTTTGAAAATAATATCCAAAAACGTCCAGCACTTAAAGGGTTAAGTGATCCAGGCAAATGTTTTTTTTCAATTCAAGATAAAGCGGCCTTCCTACAGCTTGTGGCCCTACACCACAGGCTAATAATCACAGTGAGGTGTACAATATAATCTTTGGTTGAACTTCTACTAAGAACTAATTGAGATTTATATTTCAGAATCTGAGAATATCTCCCCGTTCCAGTAGCTCTCAGTCTGGTTTGTCCACAAGCAAGTCTCCCGCTGATGTAAATAAGACCAAAGGAAGTGATGAAGGCGGTAAACAATTAGCCTCCCCACCCCAGGTATGGCGTTAATTAGTAAGCTTCGAATATAAACACATCTCTAGTTCCTTCTTTCAAGTAAAATATGGTAAACATTTATATTGATTTTAACATAAAAGGAGTAGGGAGTAGGAGTCTAAAGCATTTAATAAAACCTACAAACAATAACAAGCACCAATAGTCACGCACACAAGAAACTTGTCCACCTGTCGTAAAAGCTCAAGAAGAACTGCTGCAAAGAAGGCTGCTAGTTCTTCTCGTGCGTTTGTTTTGAGCAAAATTTGTTTGACTGCTTTAGACTTATTTGTTTTCAGCTTGATACCGGCTTAGTCCGGATTATATACTGATCTTGTTATGTTTTAGGTTCTAGCTCATCTGAGGACGGGATCAGATTTCAGATCTCGAAACATTGTGAAACCTTTTTATACTTATTGTGATGGAAAATGTCTGTAATAAAAATCTAAATAACATTTACCCACCTCATCAATAATGAATTTTAAACAAGGAAGGTAAATAAATGTAATTGTGTTGTGCAGAGCGGAGGCAAGGATGAAACATACTACGCGGCTAAACTGTCATCTTGCAGTCAGAGTGATCTAAAGCTGCTGCTAGAGCTGACTGTTCACTACATGATCTCCAACACCCTGCTCACCATCCTATCCGACCAGATGGGCTTCCACCAGTCCATCATCTTCATGCGAGATATCTCCACGGAGGCGGTAAAGACATTGATCTACTTCTGCATCATACGTTAAGAACACTCTACAGCAGCCAAGACAGTTTCAACATGCCATTGGCGGCAAGTTTCAACATGGAATCAAATGGATCTCACGCACTAGGCGGAGTTGCGCTACTGGCCGCTCCCCAGTCGCTGCGGCCAGAGTCAAAACATTTTAGCCGTGCGGCTGTTGCAGCGTTACAGGCTTTTTTTAAATAGGACACAAATGGGATGGGAGTGTCTAGTGTCTCACACTACCCCTACGACCCGAATAGTGACTAATGGTGGTTGAGAGAGCAATCAAATATGTTTTACTTTTGGTAGTGATTTTTACTAGATATGTTTTAATGCTAGATTTCGATACAGAGAGCTTCATTGAAGCTATAAAAGTAAGGTCCTCTTTGTGGGATTTAACATTCGAAAATTATTCTAACAGCGTAATTAAGAGAAAGTTACATTCATAGTCGTTGATACAAATGTTTCCTCTCAAGCCTGTAGCAAAGTAAGTATCTAACCCATTCCTGTTTGGCAGAACAGTCGACGCCTGAGGCCACCCGGGCTAAACGAAAATCGAGCCTCGTTCACTACAACCGCGCGTCACTATTAGTGTGAAAGAATTAACAGTAACTTCATGAATTATATGAATTTGATTTGATTTCTTTGCTTTGTTCCTTATACTCTTTAACTGCGTATACAATCACTTTTAGCAAGAAAAAAAATTATTACTGAACTTTTTTCACCAGTTCCAAGCTGTAGACTTAGAAACAAGTAGGTATTTTTGTTTCGTCAAATTTTACTTTATTTTCAAAAGATTCCTTTATTTTAATTGGTATATCTACTTCTAGTTACCTGCAGTAATAAATAGTTAATGATAAATCTTTAAATAATAATCATTATAACTGTATTATCATCAATAAATACAATCGCTAAACGAATTGTGCGAACAAGAAAATAATTTACTGTCAATACGGAACATTTGACACTAAATAAGATGATAAAAGAGGACGCCAACACCATCTATCGGATGAGAAATGAACTAGAACCCCTAACGGCGGAAAAAAGAACTACGTCGAAATATAAGCAGGCAACGTACATTGTTTGCTCATAACCACCCTGCGGCCCACGGCGCACATCATTAGACATCTGTCTAGCGAAATACGCTGACGTACAATGTACGTCATTAGACGGGAATGGGTTAAGTAAGTGTAGTAAGTAAGTATTTTAATTTCTTTACCTACTATTTAAAATTAAGGATATTGCATTTCAATATTAATTTCGTTAGTCATATTATCATATTTCGGTTGAGTAATAGTTTATTTTTTATTAAATACTACTCTTTCAACATATATAATTGGCAAAACCTAGTTTGTTTATAATAAAAAGAAAGGTTTGTAATTTTTTAGGCAGACTAAAGAATGTTTATTAAGTACAAAAAATCTAATTCAATATCACTACTCTGTGTGCTGTCATCCATTGGTGTATCCTGCTCACAATTCATGGCAATTTCATTTCACAGAAAACATTCTTGGAGTATGCCCAAAGGCTGAGTTATGGCAAAGAGGAAATTACAAGTTGGAAAAGTAGACAGGTGGAGCTTGGGAAATACAAGCCTCTGACTTGGGACCCCTTGGACAAGAACGAGATGGAGGACTCAGTCACTCTGGGCTGTGTTCCATGTGAGTACTATCTAACAAATTTGGAAAAAAATGATAAAATAAAATAATAATCACATGCAATTTCACCTGCTTGCAATGGCGTCTGTCAAATGTTCTCGTACACTGATTGGCACATGGTTCTTCACTGTGTTAGTGATCAGTATACACTTTTGAATTTGTTTCTCCAGTTGTCTCTAGAGGCTGGGTGAACCTCGGGAGACTTAATGTATTTTTTTACCAACTACATTATGGAGGCATTAAACCCATGACCTAATATTACTGTGTTTATATTTTCAGCTGATTGTTGCATTTTAGTACAAAATGATTTGGTCATTAATAAAATTACATATCCTAAATTTCCAGCACCATAAAGTCAGGCCAAAATTTACCTTACCTTTATTATCTTTCTGAAATGACAATCTACCCAGGAAGATACTTTATGCAAAGTATGAAAGAGAAAAGAATGTAAGACAATTATGGCACAATCTTGTTACTTACTGAGGCTGACATGTTCCTTAGACAGGCATGTTAATTGTTTAGCCTATCAGCCAATAACATCCAAGGGACCTTCAGTTTCCGAACAAAAATTTTGCCTCTGAATTGTAACTAGTCTAATTATAAGTATGGTCTTTTCTATGGATGAACGTAGTATTCAATAGTGCGGATGTTAATCCACACCAGAGAATATCCCATTCACTGACCATCGCTCATAATAACCAGAATTTGTGACCTCCAAGTAGCTGGATTACAGGACACGCCACCATCCAAGTTAATTAGCATTAATACATGTGGCGGTTGTAACGTAGCTGATGTTTGTGATGTGATCAGTGCCAGACTCTGACACCGAGTCACTAGCTTCGTCCAGTCGCCGATCTGCCTCGCCGGAGCCGAAAGACAAACTCGCCAAAAAGCTCAAGGTGACTCAGATCAGGGTGCCGTCGGGCCTGCAGCACTTCCTGCCGCCAAGGCTGACGTTCGATCCTGTCTACGAGCCGAAGGACCGGGACGAGAAGAGACCCAGTGGTGATGAACCGTCAGACGTAGAGTCTACAGAGTTCATATTGTTCTGCAACCACGTGCTGAAGCAGATGTTCGGAATGCATGGATTTGACGAGCGTTCTCTGAGGGGGGCTTGTTGACAAGTGTTCGCGGAGCCCCATTTTAACATTTCCAGGTGTAAAAGTGGGTGTAAAATGAGAATTAGAAACTTATTTGATTCAATTTGTACCTGTTCGGTTACGGTTCGTATTAGTACTGTGTTTACTGTATGGAAAGACTCCTCAAATTTAAAACCGCTAAATCATTGAGAATACTTGCCTAACTTTAGTAGGACGTTAAGATGTTGACTGAAAGAGAAAATATTCCATTGTTTCTTACTGATAAGGTGGAAAATTTCTAGAATATGTTATTGATCTAGTGATTCTTAGGTTAGTGAATAGGATCTGAGTTATTAATTATTATTATTTATTTATTAAAACTAAAACCTGATAAAATTAACCACCTCCCTACCTATTAAATGAGGTGCTAAATCAACTTAATGTTAAAAGCATAAACCAAAATGTAGCAATAATTAGAAGGAAATATTTACCCCTAAAACTAGTTAAGTGTCCTTTCCTATACATGCATTTAAACATAGAATGATAAACACATGGCTGTAAGCATAAAGGTGTCAACAAGTAACTGCTATCAGACCAAGAGTGTTCTCTGTAGCCTGAATGACTCATGCTGTAGTGGTAGCTTAATGTACTGGCCTACTTGTAAATGTAATGTACTTGTAAAGGATTCAGTTCTAATCTTTCACTCTGCTGTTAATTATTCTGGTAAATTTACTATATGGATGATTTTTTATGAATTTACATCCAGTCATGAAATCAATGTCCTGACAAAAATTTATGTTTATCTTATTATTCTTTTAGTAATTCTGACTTTTTGTAAAATGATTTACAATCTTTAACTACCCAAGAGGAATTTAGAGGCTAATTACTATGATGCTGTATTTGTAATATAATTAAAATATTTTCAATTTTTCTAAAAAAATAATTACAATCCATTTACTACCTTCACATATTTCCTTGGTTAACGTAATGCTTCACACTATTCTGGTGACTTGAGTTTAAGCCACAGACAGTTAGTTTCAACTCTTTTTTGTAAATTTGTATCACTTAAATGAGGTTTTCATTTTTTTTTTAAATAAACTTTACCTATTTGACATATTTGAAGAACCAATCCTGGCCGGTCACTTTCGATGAAATTGGAACTCGAGTTACTAAAGCAATGTGATTTGATAAAATTGGGAGATGAATTAAGGTTAGCAACCTAAACCTTTTATGTTGTATATTTATAATACGAAAGGCTCAAAACAAAAATTAATTGAATGTATTTTGAACATCTATTAAATTTTTCATAAATAAATATTAGATCTTTTACAACATTTGTGTTAACATGATTCGACTTCATTGATCCTGTTCTGAACTCATCTCTTAATTTCTCAAGTTTGGGAAAAAACAATGCAAAAATATTTTTTGGGACTACTCTCACACTTGAAATTTTGGGTAAAATAATAAACAATATTATAGGAAAAGATTTGTATACTTTTGGAAAATTAACAAAAATATATTTACAAAAATGAAAATTAGGAACTAAAACAATTTTTCAGAAGTCATCATCAAACAAACTGTCCGCATCTATACCGTCAAACACACTCTCCACCACTGACTGTTCTTCGACTGATAGTTGTGTGGATTGTGACAAAATAATCCTTGAACTGTTGTTCCCAAGATTTCTTTCACAATCCTTAATATATTCAATAGAGCTTGATTGATTTGTAAAAGTCACTCCATTACATGTTTTAGAATTCAACATGATAGGATCAAACTTGATACCAGGAGCAGGTTTATTCAACAATTGCACATTTTCTATTCTGACATTTGATTTCGGCTTTGGATTAGAAAACGATGAATTATTAAAATTAGTCCTGCCTATGTTTGGATTTGTTTTACTCCCACTGTCCCTATACGGTGTATTATCACTATGTGAACTATTACTCAGTTTATGATTTAGAGTGTTATTATTTGAATTTGAACACGGAGGAAATAAAATTCTTCCTGACGGTCTTGAAGGCTGGTTAACTCTTGAAGATGATGGGATTGCACTCAGAGACGTGGTAGGCCGTATCGAGGTTGTGCGCTCGCACGGAGCTGAGCTGGAGGGAAGGGAAGTGTTGAATAAAGGGATAACCGGGGATCCCAAGTTGCGAGGCGGCGCCGCCAGAGACTGCCACTGGTGCATTGTTTTCTCAAAGTCAATCGATGAGAATGAATGTAGATCTCGTCTTGGAGGTTTGTCTGCATCAGAAAGATTTACAAAATGAATAAAACAGGAAAAGAGGTGAGAACAAGACAGAACAAAGTCAGCTCAAATATGGAATTCTTTAAGTGTTGCACTTTAAAAATGGATTCTCAAAATCAAATAAAATCTTATAACCTAAAAAATTATAAAGTAATCTTGAGACACTAACCTAACCAATAAGTGGGATATGAGTGAGGGGTGAGTTGTATTTTATGAAATATGAAGCTTTGCTACTGACAAAGACCAGCTGATTAATTTTTCAGTACCATAAATGGAAATGGAAGAGCCAACTGGGTCCAGTATGACACCTCCAATGAAGAGTCCAACAATATCTGCAACCACCAAACCAACTCCACTTTTATGTTAAAAAAGAAATAAGTATATCAAGAAGTCTCTAATTACGACTACATTTTAGCAAAAACAGTGAGTAATTATTGGCAGTTGCTGACCTGGGTTGGCCGTATAGATGTTGACTAGGTTGTTGGCAGTAATGTTGAGGTAGTGTCTGCGACACGAGAGGCCTGTGCTGAGCAGACCTACGTTCCTGATGACCAGTACAGACCCGACCACCAGCTCTGCAGCAAAAAGCTGCCACACCTCCCGGTGCAACGTACCGTGGATCTCTCCTGTACAATCAAAGCATTCACTTTTCCTCCGTTTTTCTTTTCCAATACAAATACTTACCAATACAAATTAAATTACATTGAACAGCTTAAAACAGAATTTATACCAAGTGTCTCAAACTCCATCTACTCAAAGACCCCTGTGATTAATTGGAATGTAATGGAGACCCATCTTAAAATTACCCCTCCCAATATCGCCTTTTACCCTGATAACCCCTTTCAAAAGCAAGGGAAACAATATTTCCCTGCTCATTGGCATGCATTGAGCTTGCTACATATGAACATTTTAGTACAAATCAAAACTGTTATTTTCAGAAATAGTCGCTTTTGATGTGAGTAAATAAATTTGATTGGAATTATGTTTGCTGACCCCCAATAAACTGCTTGTAGACCCCTGAATGAATGAATATTTATTTCTAAAAAAAAATTACAAAACTTTTTCACATGCAATAAGATGAATACTAGGATTTTATCCCCACAAAGGTTCATTTGTGTGGGGAAAGAGTTCATCAGTCACTCGAACAAGCGGAATATTATAATACCATTACCAAATGTGAGTGCGGACAAACCTTAATGGGTTTTTGCACTTTTGTAACCTTGCTGTTGTTAAATGTGTATTATTAAAATAAATATATTGATTGATTGATTGAAAATAAATCCTTGATCGTGGGCCAGTTAACTGGTTGATCGCGTCAAAAATACATAAAATTCACACACACTGTCCGATAGGGTCAGTATTACCTGTAACCAAATACTTTAGGTAAATTTTCTCAAGAAGGTAGCATTTTACAACATATACCACAATAATAAGTTTGATAGTGGAAATTAATTATCGAACCTGTACTGTCCCTCAAAATGATACATGGATCAGCTGAAGAGACGTCCAGATGATGCAACATAGCTGCCAGAAAAGGGAGTTTCCTGCCGACAAAACAGCGTGCAGCAGCCTTGCGCTTAACAGAAGCTACGTTGACGGTGTCGAGCAAGTGCGCGTGAGGACCAAGGTCGGACAAGAGGCTCTGCCATGGACCCTCATCCAACACCGATCCGGACAGGCGTCCTTGTGAGCACAGGTCTTCCTGCGCAAACACATCATAGAATGCACCGATAAGTGGTCACTGTTCACCATTAATAAATAGTTGTAAAAAAGATTCAAAAATAAAAAATAAAAATTGATGTAGTTATAGTTTGATATAGATAAAATTGATATAGTTGTAGCATTTGAGAAACAAATCACTATTGTGAAAGTAGTTTGTTCATTATTCTTCTTTAAAAATTCTCTAATTTTTTTAGCTTACCTTGACTTTTTCTGTTTTCCTCGGTTTTATCAACTCGAAAAGGATAAATGTTGAATTTTTATTTAAAAAAAAAATACAAACCTCAGGGCATAAGAAACTTGTTCCATATCAAGAGATGTATTTTTGAAAATCCTTCTCTTTTAATAAGGGTTACTAGTCTGCATACAATGATTTTCTATTTACGGTTCTATTTCAGTCGTAATTATTTATTTGCTTTTTTCCCCTCATTAATTTTTAAATAAATATTTATTTTTTGTAGATATTATTACATTGATTTTTGAAATACATACACTTACAAAAATTACAAATAACTAAAACCAAGATTGGCCTCAAAAGTAAGCAACCCTTGTACAGAAAAATAGGGTCCCCGAGATATAGTCTGTTGGGGATTCCATTACAAATATATTAATATAGGTACTATAATGAGTTCTAAGGTGTTTGTGCAAACTTAATTATATCACGAATAGTGAAAACATATAAATAAAACAACTATATATAATATATACAGTAGAACTTGGATAATTCGAACCTCAAGGGACCAGAAAAAAATTAGAATTATCCAAAAATTCCAATTAGAAAAGTTTTGGCAAGTGGTTGAAATAAACAGCCAAACATCATATTTAAACATTGTATATTGAAAAAAGTTATGTTAATGAAGATACTATTGATTAAAAATCCTAATTTTTGTTAAATGTCGATAATGTGTTTGGAGGGATCCCGAAACTTTAGCTATTTCAAACTTTTTCTTAAATCCCTTCTCTACCTCCTTCATTGCCACTATTTATTCTTGCAACATCAGAGATTTGTAGGTTCGCTTTGACGAAGCGAACCAGTTCATACACACAACAAAGTTATCATGAACGCAGACGAAGTCACAAATGCCAACACGAAACAAAGATGACGAATATCGGAACAAACCACCATCAATGATACACATGGTACTGAACTGCGCCGGCGCCGTTTAGTGACAGACTCAGACTAGATATGTCAATGTTGTGATTTATGAGCGGTAGTGGACTGTTGAGGGGGAGGGGTATCGTGTGACCAGTCAACAGCAGGTGTACGTGCTGGTAAAAGGGAGGGCTGGGGGTGGGGGTTTGAACTACCTAAAAATAGTCTACGGACAGGAAGCCCGAACATCGTCTCCTGGAAAATCACACACAATGACTTGTTCTCTTTATAGATTTACGCTGCGAAAAATTCAAATCATCCAAAAAATTATTCAAATTAACCAGGATATTTTACATTGTTTTTATATAAAATTCTAGGGACCAAGTCAAAACTTCGAAATAAAGAAGTTTTCGAATTACAGAAGTTCGAATTATCCACGTTCCACTGTATATATATTCTTCATAAATGCCAAATGAATATATTCAGTAGTTTTATATATATATAAACCGACATGATAAATAACAACAAGTAATACATTAAATTACAATACATGTCTACTACAAATGAACAAACATAAAACAATATCCTGTAACTTAAACATAATGACAATGAACATTTTATAATACTAATGAATACTAATAAACAAATTTTAGATCAAAGTCAAATAAACTTAATAATAATTTTTAATTTAATATTAAAACAACATGTAATATGAAATAGCAAATAGCTAGTTTTTAATTTATAGGTGGTTTATCTTCCCAATCCTGGTTTGTAATAATAGATCGGTTGGATTCTAAAGGTTTCGATAAAAGTTAAAAATAATTAATGAAGGTTAATACTTGTTTTCAGAATATTTTTAAATATTGTTTATTGATTGATATTGATTAATTTTAACTAACCAAAATTGCATGTCAAAAGTTTTTAACTTACTGTTGTTGGGGTAGAAGGTGATTCGACATCCGGCGGTATACTTATTTTCAATGGAGTACCTCGTAAAGATTTCTGAAAACGAGAGCAAGAGATATAAAACCTTACATTTAGCTAATTAAGCTCAAATACCTTCCCTACTAGTAAACTGATGAAGAATACAGGTTTGGCTGTAGACACACACACATGTAATAACTTTTTTTTATTTAATAATTTTTCAAAACGGTTTCATATTGTTTGAAAATTTAACAGTAAGCCTAGTAAACAGGATATATGCAAATTACCAATGTAAGTTATTGGCCACTACTCATTTTCTCTGAGCAAGCTAACCTCTTCTATTACGATTTATAGTAAACATCTTGCAAACAAGGAATGCTATAAAACTATAAAAATAATGAGAGAATGGCTTTAAAAAAAGTTATCTTGTTACATACTAAAAGATTGTTACGGGTTCCGGCAATGTAAGTTAATTGTGGAAATATATATTTAACTTTCATTTAAAAGTAACCCCATGCAAAACCGTTGAACATAAGTCTAAAGTTGACATCCTGGAGAATTACTGTTTTGAACATTTATCCCATTTTAATCACCATAAGTAATTTAATATTAAACACACATTTTTGGATTAATGGCTTAACAAATGTTTTCCATTTTTAACTCATAATTATTAGGGTGTTAAAAACATGGGTACATTGCAAATTTAAAACTGATTCTTGCAGCCGTTCTTCTCTTATTTCATTACACAACCAAACACACACACCGATGGACATTAAAAGTTTGACTCTGCCAACAACAATCAACAGATGTTATTTCTTTGTTCAGCCATCGTTAGTTTTTGTAATTACCCTGTCTGGCAGCAGTCCGGCAGGCCCAGGGAACTTCCTCTCCCGTTTGGTCCTGGATGGTGGAGATGATGCTTTCCGCTTCTTTTCTTTTTCCCCAACAATATGCCTGGCTGTCATGAACAAAAACAAGAACTGTCAGTGATGAAATACTATATGATAAAAACCATCTGAAATTGATGGAGTTCCTCCCTCAAAAGATTTACTCAACAGTCTTACAGAATATTTATCAAACTCTAATTTTTAAGGTAAAAATAATCCTGTAAAGCTTGTACATCTCTCCCTTCAGATGTCTGCAGTGTTGTTAGTGATATGATTCTACAATATGTTTTTAAATAATACAAGCGTAGATGTCAAACAGTTAATACTCAACTGTCTTGGGTAAATTCATAAGAATTTATTTTTTATTCTAAAAGACCATTACAAATAATAAAAGTTAATTTTTTGTTCTATTGATTTTGTTGCTTTTCCATAGTTAACATCCTTAAAAACTCTTGAAGAAACTGTAAGTAAGTACCGTATCACATATTTTAAGTAAAAGTTTTACCTAAACACCCTATAAATAGATTTAAAACTTAACACCTTAAAACTGCAGAGTTAATCAATCCTTTACTCGGTTCAGTGATAGTACCCCCTCAGTTACTACGCTCATTTCTCATTCATACTTGGCTTAAAATACCGACCTTAATACGGTCATCATTTCAATAATATAATACAATCTTATCAGTGTCATTTAATCATAAATAGGATAGCCGATATAATGTGAATTAACTTGGCAATTAATGAATTAAATAATTATTCCTGTTGTTATCAAGCACTGTAATAAATTAAGCTGTTTAAAAATTAACTAGCAGGCCTACCTGAATTTAGGAAATTGTTCCCATGGCTGAGCTGTTTAATAGACTGATTTGAAGGTTCACCACTATTCAAATGAAAAGAATTATGGCCATGTGATACATCAATAGGACTTTCGATAACTTTTCTGATTGCAGGTGGAGTGTTAAAAGCTGCTGGCGTATCAATACTTATCTTAACATTTAAAGGCTCAATTTCGTCATATCCTTCATCATTTTCATAAACAATATTAAAGAATTCCTAAAAAATAAATCATTACATAATGAAGTTACTAACACAAAACTTACAAATCTGTCAAAAGTCTATGGACATATTACGTAGTTTGTTTATGCTCTAATAGTTTTTTTGTTGAAAACATTTTTTTACATTAAAATTGCTGTCACACCATTTTGTTGGTTGTAAACGATGACATCAAAATTACTGTATTGCTATTATTAAGTGAACGGATCAATTAAAGGACAAAATAGAGATTGGTTTATAAATGTTTTAATAAATTAAGTTCTACTAAGCAATACTCTCATTAGTTTGTCAAATTTGTTGTCTTTAAAATGCCAACTTTACCAATGGCTTAAAGATATCCCTTGTTACAGAATCAGATTATTCCAAACTCTCTTCCTCAATGATATTTACAATTGAAGTTGTATTTAAGCCTCATGATCTAGACCAGGGGTCCTCACTAAGCGACACATGGGACGATTTTTTATAGCCCTCAGACTGTTAGGAATCATAACAAAGTGTAGAGTTATGGAAATTTTTTATGAATAAATTACAAAAAACATTGTGTAAATATAGGCTATTTCATTACCGGTATCTAAGAAAGAAACCTTTCCAACTTTTATATTTCATTCATATAAAAACCCTATGTTATAATCATATTTTCAAGTAATTTAACTCTACACTTACTAGCGGGCTTCTGTCATCCAGAGAAAAAACACGTTTTTGGACTTTTATTTTCAGAATTTTCCTGGGGGCCTCAAACCTACCTTTTAAATGGGAGATACCCTTTGCTCCCCGCCAAAGCTCTTGAGACGCCATTACATTCTGCTAACAAATTGGCTCATTGAGGATCCCTGAACAAGACTATTCCTAGAACTTATTTTACCAATAGTCTGTGAAACCCACCCTCTCTGAAAACTCTGAATGCATTACTATACTTATAAATACAACTGAATATTAAATCAATCATGAATATCGTTAACAGCAACTTAACCACTTTCGATATGAGGAAAAACTTTGGATGCCAGTTTAAAAGTAAGATTCTATGGGATCAGTCTTAAAGAAATTTTAGTAACCTTAAGATTCATACTTAAGTTTAGTTAACCTCCAATTTCAGTAATAACACTTACATCGTCGATGTCTACATCTTCATTATTTTCAAACATAATACTAGTTTAGATCCAGGACTGCATTAAAAATTAATTTATGTTTACTGAACTAATTATTATTTTAGGGAACTGGCTATACATAATCTTATGACATCATACAACATCCCATATCATCGACTTGAAACCACGAGACTTATTACCGATATTACCAGAATAATTCGCTGTTATTAATTAAAAATATAGTTAACATGTATTACAAAATAAGATTGTTTTAGTGTTCACGGAAATAATCTTTTATGTGACTTTCATAACCTTAAAAATTGTATAAACAAACTTATGTAGTTCCCGCCACCTTGTAGTACCACCACTCGGCATTAAATTAACCCAATTCAAAGTCAAGTAATTGCACTGAAATATAATATCCATTTTAATGAAGGTTTGAGCAGGGAATCTTCCAATGTAAAATGACTAATCTTCCTGTTTGTAAAAAGAAATGAGAACCCTAAAAATTTTTGAAGTAACCACAAAACAGAGTACCGCCAGGCTTCATGGTCTTTTGATACCTTAGCCTAAAAGAAGGAAGAGAAAAATAAAGAAGGTTTGATTACGATTCGTGATTCAAACTCCACCATGCAGAGTGAGTAATCTATCTATAATATTATAAAGAAGAGGTGGTTTCTGTATGTTGTGGGTTTGTTGTGGCAAGTGAACGCAAAAAATACTGAACCAAACAGTTTGAAATTTTACACAAAGACAGATCTTAAACTCATGCAACACATAGGCATACTCATTTCCTTAAAATCCTCTCGGGCTACGCCCTGTGAACGTCCTAAGTTTCAATGTTTACATTTTTAGAAAATGAAAACATAAAATTACTTGAATGTCAACAGCTGTGAACACTAAAATTTGACAGTTCGAGAAGCAGAAGACATGGTTGCTGTAAATACCCTGGGATTCAATGTTTACAGTTTTTAATGTCAACATCCGTTTACTTTACATTTTGACAGCTCGGGAAGAAAAAGAAATAAAGTTAATTTTTACACATAAACTGTTGGATCGAAATTAGTGAATTATTAGTTCGAAATAGTGGAATGGTAGATTTTTAATTTTCTCCCGATGCCTGCCTCTATTACGTTAATGCTTATCCTCTCCCAATATTTGACATATGTTACTTTGTCATGTTTAGATATATACTTAAGACACGTGTTTTGTCATTTTGTAAACAATAAAGAATTAATTATCAATAACTTAAATGTATCTGTAGAGCCTACACCTTTCAGCCTTTTTAACCCGTGCGAAGAACGGGTACTTTGGCTAGTTATTGAATAAAAGTAAGCAACTGTGATTAACTAATGATGATTTTTCTATTTATTTTGAAAGAAACTGATCAGAAATCCAATACTATAATACGAGCAAGGTTTGTATATTGTATATATATAATATATTCTGTTCAGTGCTATATTAATTATGGTGTACTAAATAGGTTTTATTTAAACCACATAAATGTTTTCATTGAGTAATAAATGTGTTTTAATTTTTCTAATTAATTTTTATAATACATGTATTATTCTAAACGAGCAAAACTCGGTCACCAGGTATTACTTATTATGTGTACAAAGTTTGAAGCGAGACAAATTAATCTAAGGGGTAGTTTTGGGGGTTGAAGATATGCGAATTTTCGCGAAACGTTGAAATTGACCACGGTTGTTTTAGCAACGTAGTTTCGTTAGAGGAACGGATTCTATCCATTCATCAATGAGTAAACCTAGAAGGAACGAATTATAAGATGGACATACACAATCTACTTTACTATACGTTGAACTGTGCGTCACACGCACAGGTCCTTTGTGACCCATGTGTGACTATTTGTATGTATAAACCATGTAATAAGCTGTAAATATTTTACCAATAAAAAATTTACGATGATTTGATGAGAACTAATGGTAAACCACACGAATATGGGCCGATGAGAGCCAGTTCGGTATTGCCAAATCGCCCTTTTCTATTTTAGCATATGGTTACGTCAGCTGACAAGGTAAATGAAAAAAGACAACACTGCTTGTCATGTGGTGGTGATGTCCCCCCTCAGCTGGTTCCCCACCAGCTGTCCAAGACCTCATCGGACCATTTTCGTCTAACGGTTATATCACTCTAGACTGCTTTGACCAAAAAAAGCAAAAAAGATAAATAATATAAACAAAAACATAACCTATCAAGTTTATTAATTCTCTTTGACTTTTTACTTTGTAGCGACTTTAAGCAATCTTAAACGTAATGATTAAATATATGATATATAATATTTAGACATTTAAACAAATTAATAACTTATAATTAATTAAAGAATAAGAAGAATATGTCATTAGTTGAGTAGTGATAAAAAGTGACAAAAGTTGTAAAAATGTTGGTTTGACAATTATTAATTTGTTTTCCTGTAAATTTCGCTGTCAAGTGTTGTCTGTGATTACTGTTTAATATGGAGTTTATAAACTGTAAACTAAGTACTTATTGTTCAACATCTGATTTTCTTAAAGCAATTGAAACGATATCAGAGGTAAGTTATCCATTATGATGTTTGGTTGAAAGATGTGTTTTTTCATTATTTGGCAATAGTGCTAGTTTCTTACTAATGTTCAGTTTGCTTCTACTTTGATCGTTAATGTTATCTAAGGACATCTCAAAATCGAAAAGATTGTTAAATCCCCGGAAAAACCATTGTCAAAAGCATCAACACCAGAGCACATGCTAACGGTTCCCTCAATGCAGATCAAAACTATACTAAACTAGAGGAAAAATGTCTTACTAGGTTTGTTTTTCATGATTCTATTGTGAGAAATGTAGTAGGCCTAATAATTTATATTGTTGCTGTACAAGTTGCTATAACCAAACTCCAGAAGCGTCCTATGCCACATAATATTATCAAACACATTAAAAGAAACTCGTGCATAGAATTTAATGAGCTTTGCCATAAAAATTTGTATTATGCTCTAGCGTAGGATCAAGATAGGCACTAAAAGCATCACTTCTAGTGTTGCCCAGCAAGCCTCAACAATGTTTCACCGCCTCTAGAGCTGTAGACTCAGAAAAAAATGGCTTTTACATCTTCTTAACAAATGAGTTTCATGACAGCCTTTTATACTGTGACTCTACTGTCTATGGTTAATATATATGTGTTATTTTACCTACATTGTCCCAATGAACTAACATGAAAGTGCCAAGTTTACAAATCCGTCGTATTTTGTAAATCACTTGGGGAAAAATGTTCTGTTAAATTTTTACTGCCCATTAAATACTTAATTTTTTATAGAAGCTATGTTTCTTATATCTGTTATAGTAAATATTTTTTCTCTGTGTAGCAGTCATAGCTGAGTGGGTAGAGTACTGGCCTACCACTCAAAAAACCCGGGTTCAATCCCCGATCATGCATGACACATAAAATTTAATTTCTCAGACTGCCACCGTGCTTCGGAAGGCATGTTAAGCCGTTGGTCCCGGCTACATAAGTCGACGTAAGGTCACGTTAGAAGCAGTAGTGCGACCTGAAAACTCTAACATTAGACCTTGGCCAGAAGGTTACACGGAACTTTACTTTACTTTTTTTCTCTGTTTCAGGACTTATCTGTTGTTGGTTTGCCTCCTATTACAAAATATAATGAAAAAGACCCAGTGCCTACGGTTGTCTCGCTCATCAATTCAGTATGGTTCCTGCTTCAGCAAAGGCAACAGCTCGTAGACAGTAAACGTGATCTGGAGGGGAAAGCAACAAATTTATCTCAAAAACTGCTATACTTGGAGGTAAAATTGTTATACGGTACTTTTTTTTATTTAGCAGGGATAGCAGACTATAATAGGCAGTAAATAATAGAAAATAATTGGCAGAAGGTTGATGAATTGCCTTCCTGATGCAATCATATACACTACTTATGATTTATTTTGCCTTTCAGTATTACAATTGGCTCGTCAAATACATTAGTGGAAAATAAAACTAAAAAGTCCATCTTGCTTAAGCTAAAAATCATGCTAAAAATCAATAGTACATCATCCACTATAAACAAGAAAAAAATTGATTCAGGGCCTAATTTTTAAATTTGTACAACATGCAGGCTGTGAAACACCAGGTGCAAAAGGATAACCATACAAACTAGGCAACTTCTAAGAACATGCAAATAAGTCCAGGCACAAAACAGATGGTTATGCTAAAGAGGAGTTCTTTCAGCGTTTTACTGTCTTTTAGCTAGTTTTACAGGACAAAGAAAATTAACTATTGTACCTAATTGTTAGTCTATTGTTATAATGTTATTTTGATTATTTATTACTATATCACCTGTCAATGCATTTATAACATTAAATAAATAAATAAAAATTTTATTGTCGTTAAACTTTGCAGCAATGGACAACGTCAGGTTACATATATACAATATATACAAAAAGAAAAAAGATACAAGAGACACAACAGTACAATAATTGAATTGTCAACATAAGATAAGGATACATCACAAGGTCACTTAAATGTCTTATTCTAATATACCGTACCTACAAACATAATAATCAAGACATTTATAAAGTTATATTCTGACATTCAAAAAATTCATTTATTGTGTAAAAGGGTGTTACTTCTAAAAACGTGTACAACCTCTTCTTGAACAAACTGTATGGGGCTGCTCTCCACTCTAGAGGCAGTTTATTAAACATTTTTAGGCCTACAACTTCATAACTGTTTTGTGCTTTAGACAATCTACAAAAAGGTACATTAATTCGTTTACTATTTCTGGTGCAGTGAGGGTGTATGTCTTGCCTAAGCTGATATTCAGAAAGGTTATTCTTTGTATATAATAGAACAGTATAAATATATAAGTTTATTACAGTCAATACCTTCAACTCTATGAACAATGGTCTACAGTGGGCTAGCCTATCTGAGTTTGTTATTATTCTTACAACTTTTTTCTGCAGTAGTAAAATTTCATGGATATGTGTGCTATTACCCCATAGTAAAAGGCCATAGTATATGACACTCTGAAAAAAAGCAAAATAAGCTGATCTAACATAAGACATAGGCACATGATGTTTTAAATTTCTCAACAGGTAAACAACTCTAGACAGTTTCGCACTAACATATTTGATGTGTGGTTCCCAGGACAATTTACTATCTACAAAAACACCCAGAAACTTTACACTACCTAAGCTATAATCTACTGGCAATTCTCTTAAACTGAACAAATTTTCTTGAGTTTTACCCTCATTGAGTAAAAACCCATTTGCTTTAAACCAGGTCGATACTTTAGCCATTGTGTTCTTGGTCATTGTTTGAAGATTTTCAAAATCTGAGCTGACATTAAAAAAGGTTGTATCATCTGCATAAAGGATACACTTAGTATTTATGACAGATGGCAAATCATTTATCATGAGGATAAACAACAAGGGTCCTAAAACTGAGCCTTGAGGCACCCCAAACTTAACTTCAGCTAATTGTGATTTATCTTTTGCGATGCAGACTATTTGTTTACGGTTACTAAGAAATGACTCAAAAATATTACCAGATTTGTTACTTACAATTTTATAGTAGGCCAGCTTAGTTAAAAGTGCATTGTGTTCTACACAATCGAAAGCCTTGCTCAGGTCACAGAAAGTGGCTCGAGCAAAGCATTTCTCCTCATACACACTAAGGACCTCCTTAATTAAACAGTCAATTGCACACACAGTGGATTTTCCCCTTCTGAAAATATATAAGTTTATTACAGTCAATACCTTCAACTCTATGAACAATGGTCTACAGTGGGCTAGCCTATCTGAGTTTGTTATTATTCTTACAACTTTTTTCTGCAGTAGTAAAATTTCATGGATATGTGTGCTATTACCCCATAGTAAAAGGCCATAGTATATGACACTCTGAAAAAAAGCAAAATAAGCTGATCTAACATAAGACATAGGCACATGATGTTTTAAATTTCTCAACAGGTAAACAACTCTAGACAGTTTCGCACTAACATATTTGATGTGTGGTTCCCAGGACAATTTACTATCTACAAAAACACCCAGAAACTTTACACTACCTAAGCTATAATCTACTGGCAATTCTCTTAAACTGAACAAATTTTCTTGAGTTTTACCCTCATTGAGTAAAAACCCATTTGCTTTAAACCAGGTCGATACTTTAGCCATTGTGATCTTGGTCATTGTTTGAAGATTTTCAAAATCTGAGCTGACATTAAAAAAGGTTGTATCATCTGCATAAAGGATACACTTAGTATTTATGACAGATGGCAAATCATTTATCATGAGGATAAACAACAAGGGTCCTAAAACTGAGCCTTGAGGCACCCCAAACTTAACTTCAGCTAATTGTGATTTATCTTTTGCGATGCAGACTATTTGTTTACGGTTACTAAGAAATGACTCAAAAATATTACCAGATTTGTTACTTACAATTTTATAGTAGGCCAGCTTAGTTAAAAGTGCATTGTGTTCTACACAATCGAAAGCCTTGCTCAGGTCACAGAAAGTGGCTCGAGCAAAGCATTTCTCCTCATACACACTAAGGACCTCCTTAATTAAACAGTCAATTGCACACACAGTGGATTTTCCCCTTCTGAATCCGAACTGTAAATTAGATAGGATTTTATGTTGTTCTATGAAACTGCACACCTGATTGTAGATAACAGATTCTAAGACTTTAGAAAAAAAAGGGGTTAAAGATATTGGGCGGTAACTAGAAGGGCAATTCCTCTCCCCCTTCTTATAAATTGGAACAACCCTGGATAGCTTTAGAACTTCAGGAAATACACCTTCAATTAAACATCTATTTATACAATAAGTGAGAGGAACAACTATACAACTAACAATCTTTTTCAAAATATTACATGATAGATCAAAAATATCAACACTGTCAGAAGGCTTAAAGTTATTTACTATATTTAAAATTAAATCAGGTGTTATCTCTGAAAAATAAAAATGTTCTCTTGGTGGAGTACAATAATGCAGGAAATACAATACAGTTTCACGAGGCCTAGGAATACTGTGGCGAATTTCATTGACAGACTGGACACAAAAATCATTAAATTCATTTGGTGATACTACTGCAGCTTCTCTTTGCTTACTTTTGGTAACAGAGCTTATGACATTCCATGCTTTCTTACATTTATTTTTAGCTGACTCTATGCTGAGTATGTTATGTTCTTTTTTTTGCCTTATTGACTGCATTCTTGTAATCCTTTCTAACTCTTAAGTAATTCAGTCTAAACATGTCTGATTTGTGTGTCCTATATAAATCTAAAAATAACATTACTCTATTTTTCATATTTTCTAGTTGGGGTGTATACCACATATTCTTGCGCCTGCTCTTACGGCTATTTGTACAATTTACTGTACATTTACACTGAGGAATATTTCTTTCAAAGATATCCAAGACAACATTAAAAAATTTATCAAAAAGTTTATCAGCAGAAAAGTGTCTATGTTTGGTAATAAATGCAGACCAATCATAATTACTAAGAGAAGACTTAAAATTAAACATTTTTCCCTCAGTTATAGGTCTTGTGACAACAACTTTATGACCAATAAATATATACTATTGGCTATTGGCTATAGCCCTCCTCCCCATGGATTATTTCCTCCACTTGCAACTTTTTCTCCTTCCCGCAGTGCAGCTCACACTATTTCTGATTAGCCTGCAGTAGTAGTTATCACAATATTAATAATATAATTTTGGTTATAGCAAAAACAACGTCAATTTGAAAGTTCTTTACGTCATAATGAGGATGTCATGAATGAGAAAAAGAAACAATTATTGATAAGTGCTCAAAATGAGATAGAATCTACAAAGAAAACTAAATCATTAAAACAGGAGGTATGTTAGTTATACTATATGTGATTATAGAAATTAAAATTGTTTTAAGTGAGTGAATACAAATTTGACAAAATATGCAAACCACATACATCACATTTTTTCATACTTTTATTCTGATGTTTATACAGCAGATATTACTCTAAAATATTTTTTTACACGGTTCTTTATCTATTAGGTAACCCTTTCTACTGTACCTTATAACATTCTCACTAAAATAAAAAAAATCTTTTAATGTTACAGTAATTAAAAGAAGAAATGTTTTTCATGATTTTCATGCTTATTTGTATTAAATAAACAAGTTTTTGTGAAAACTTTATTTTTTCGCTTTCATAGTCTTTTTTACATTTTCAACATTACTCCTCTGGGCAAATCCAAATTGGACGTGGCTACATATAACTTTTTTCATGAGTTTTAAGTTAGTATATTTTCTGTTAAAGGTAAAATATATTTCATTGTTGCTTGATTTCTGTCTGATAATGCACAATATGATTTTCTGTTGAATATTACCAAGCAATGTTGTATGCTTAATTTTGATTTAAGGTACAAGATATGGGCAAACTGTTGAAAGGTAAAGAATGGCAGTTCAAACATGAGTTGAAAAGACAACAAAATGAAATTGCTTCACTGCAATCTAAACTCAGAGAAATCTTAAGTAAGGAGAAAGGTAATAATTCTTATATAAAATCTTTTAGGTTTACCGAAGGTAGGTGTAAGGATTTGTTATAACTCCTAAGTGATAAGATTTTGTAGCATCAAAAGACTTTGGGATGTCCTAATTGAATATTGTTTTAAGTTTATTTTTGGTAGCAAATCCAAGATATTTTTTTTCTAACTTGGGTAAACGTTGGGTAAATGTTTAATGTATGAATATTAAAAATTTCCTTGGTTTCATTTTTAACCCTGCAGTTGGCACGCCATCAAGTATAACACATTAGGACGCGTGGGCTATTGTTGTAGCCCATGTACATTATATTTTATGAATGTTATATTTTGAATTATTTTCAAATCCTACTTTTAGTATAAGCTTGTTTAACTTAGGTGTTTGTCTTTATGAAAATAAATAATTAGATGTTACAGGGCATTTTTTTAAAACATAAAAAATATTACTGTGTTCCTCTTTTTTTATACACTGAAAAACTAAGAACTTTGACAGCTCAAAAGTAAAAAAACTTTGAATAGATCTATAAAAAAAGTTATTACCTTTGATAATGCACTTGTTAGATTTACAACTGAGTACAAAAAATCCCTGATTTTCATACATTAAGCTCTACAATAAATGCTTGTATGTAAAAGTACACTTTTTGCAAAATTAAAAATCATTGTTGCACTTAAATGAATGTATTATTATACAGCTTTGCCCTTATTTTTCAATAGTTTTCTTCATACACGAGTCACACACTAGCAGAGAATAGGGCAAATCTTATGTCCACATTTGTGACAGCATTTCCTCGTTGACCTTAGGTCGCGCGGGCTACAGTTGTAGCTCTAAATACTTCAACAGCAAATAACACATTCATGCTCAGTCTGTCAAGGATAACAACACAGTATGCAGAAGGTGTGACACACAGCAACTAACTGTGTGCTACCCCTCCTAGAACAATACGTAACCGAATGACAGGAGAAACAAAAACACTGGGCCACAACTATAGCCCGCGTGCCTACTACAGGGTTAACAACTGTTAAGAATTAGTTAAACTATGTTTAATTATAATTATGGTTTAGTCGCAGTGCTTAAAATCTGTCCTTCATAACAAATGGAAGTTTAAAACTAGAGTAATATTATATGGATTATAATAGCACATATCAAATACTGTATTATTATGATGGGGTACACTTTCAATTCATAGTTACATCCACTGCATTTTCAAAATATGATTTTTGTTGCAAGATTGTTACTAATCTGGATTAGGTTAAGTCCTAACATGTCTAGGTTATAGGGAATATGTCGCAATAAAATTTCTTATTTATATACATTTTGTATATTAATTTTCCAGGAGATAAATGGAGGGGCCCAACAGACAGTTCTGTAGAACGGAAATTATTCAACAGGTCAGTCCATACTTCAAACTATCTTTGTGGATTTGAATGAATGAATAATTTTACAAAATCTTAATCCATTAATTTATAAAAGTCTAAATCAGGCATAAGTCATTTTAAAGAGCTAATCACAATTGATCTGCTGAATGCAGGATTGTTAATATCATTGATTACTTTGTATAAGTAATCTTTGCTGAGAAAAGTTTACAATTAAACCTGACATTTTTTTGTGTCTCTTTCTTTACATCATACTTACTTTGTTTTTCAGCAATGAAGAACTTCTTAAGAAGTGCATTTGCCGTCTAGAAAATAATATACAACAATTAGTGAAAGAAAACCTTGAATTGAGAAAGCTATTGGATTCTGTCAGCTCAGAAATGGCAGGTTTGATGGAGGCACGGAAGAAACAGGTAAATGAGTAAACGTTTTTCCCTTATACAGTAAAGAAACATTGCAAATGTTCAGTTACATTGATTCTCCTGGGGGCTTGATTGACTCCTGCCAGAGCCTGGATCAGAATTCTCAGGTAGTGGTCAATCTCCTTAGTGTTTGTCTGGAAGGGTTGACCTTGAGGAAGGTTGCGCTTGGTTCGTTGTCAGTTGTGTTCCAGGGGTTTGCTAAGCAGGGAATGGACTGTTTACCCTCAGTGGGGTAGAAACTTTCCTTGTCTGAAGTACTAGCAAGTTTTTGAGTTGAAGTGTGAATTATTTTAAAACGTTATACGTCCGGAGCCCAGTTCTGGTTTATTTTTTAAGTTCTCTTCTCTGAGAATGAGGTAGACTTTACAAGTTTCCCACCCTTATGAATCCCTTCTTTCCTATGGCTGTACAACATTCCGCAGGAAGACTTGTCCGGCCAACTATGCTGAGGCCTCCTAATCCTCTAGAACCTCACATTCAAATATAACACTCTTAGCTTTACTGACTTTCCTTTACTCCATGGGCGCTTTCCGCTTTTAGCGAATTTCCCTTAGGGAAGAAGCTATAACCGTAGGTCCGCGGGCAGTCCGAGGAGACTGCTGATCATCTGCTGTATGACTGCACCGAGCTTGCCGGGGTGAGAGCCGCCACTCTCGGCATCATGGAGAGGGGTTGTCACCTTCCCCGGGAGGAGCTAGTGGGGAGACTACGGCAGTTTGTCAGGTTTTTAAACTTGGAAGGTCCGTGAAACATTCAATCAACAGGGGTGCGCAAAAAGCCACATGGCTGACGTGCTATAGGAACTCTGTTCCGCCCCTTTGTGTAATGTAATAATGTAATAACCGTAGGTCTCATGGTAAGACTTAAGCCCGGGATC
The DNA here is from genome assembly GCA_023375725.1 of Nephotettix cincticeps. Lineage (NCBI taxonomy): Eukaryota > Metazoa > Arthropoda > Insecta > Hemiptera > Cicadellidae > Nephotettix > Nephotettix cincticeps. Next base: position 51,194,914 of record CM041790.1, on the reverse strand, counting down.
AAGTTATTTTTTCCTCATTAGGTGCCTAGAGACCAAAAACAATAGTCGTTAAAATTTATATATATATATATATATATATAAATGTATGTATATATATATGTGTATGTATATATATATATATATATAAATGTATGTATATATATGTGTGTGTGTGTGTCTGTGAACTCGATAACTCTCGTAAAAATCGTCCGATCAAGACAAAATTTGGTAGAGACGTGTATTCTTGCATTTGCTCGGACGAGTTCGTAAACCAGACATATCAGACAAGCGGAACGGGTAGTTTGGGGGGGTTTGTACCCCAAAAATGGGTTTTTTGCATTTTTCCCATGTAATTTTTAAAAATTTCAAATTTTATCTTTCACAATTAGAATCACCTCAAAAAACTACATAATTTAGTTCCTTAAAGTTTTTCCCTATCTCCAACGGTTACTGAAATATTAAAAAATCTAAACACAGTACGTTGTATTTTGGGGCTCCAATGTTAATCTTATGGAGAATAAGGAAAAATTAATGTTTCACTTATTATCTAAGATTTTTGGATGAAACATAATATTTAGCTTTATGTGGTTGGGATCCATACATTTATGCTTAAAAATCATAGTTTATGTGTTTATCATGGCAGCTAACCTGCATACTCTTTTCCCATGTTAATCATATAGAGTTTAGGTAAACTCCTTTATTTGTGGACAGATGTTGATGAAACTTGATATAAATGGTCAAAATATAAATTGTTTACGCTAGAAACACCTACTTTCAGCGTTCCTCACAGCAGCAAACCTGCATACTCTTTCCCATGTTAATCTTATGGAGAGTAGGCAAATAATACTCATATTTATTGACAGATAATGATAAAACTAGTCATATATTACTATTATTGCGTTATTGATTTGGAAAGTCGCAGAGTACGCAGGTCTGCAGCGACGGGGGTATTTATTTAATTGTTTTTTGTCCGTATATACAGATTAGGCCAAAGGGGGATTTAACCAAGGAAGGGGAGCGTGCTGGTCTATGGGTAGAGCACGGGGCTTTGGTGCCCAAGGTCCCGGGTTTAAAGCCCGCCAATCACCAATGGCTTTTCGCTATGTGATAATGCCGCAACCCACTAGGTCTAGCCTGAAGTAGTATGTAAAACGGTTCCGGGCAAAATGACCTAGTTCAAAAAGTTCTGTGATGAGAAGGTGGGACATTAAAAAAATATATTTTTTTCAATGTAGGCCTACTTCAAATGAGATATTATATGTTTTATTCTAATATTATTATTTTATTCTTTGATCCTTAAATATTAATATTACTGACATATTTTCCAGGATAATAATATAACTTGAAGAAAGTACGGACTAATTTGGCTACTAGAACTGCTCATTAATTCGTAGAAGAGGAAAGAGCACTGTAGAGAATGAAGTTTAAAACATAAACTTCCCATATACGTTCACTTCTTATTAGGTTTTAAGTTAGGTATTCCCAGACAGTGAGTTACAGTTAATTATTAATTCATTTGGATTAATCACTTGACACTCTTGTATATTGATTTCAAATATTTTTTTATTATATATGGTACATAAAACCCCTAGGTTAAATTGAGTGAGTTTAAATTAAAATCATCCTATTCACTCTAATACAAACCTCATTTTTGTAAACTAAAATTACTTTACAAAAATCTGAATGATTTCAATGATTATATTAAAATCGCTAAGATCATTTCAGATTAAGAAGATTTTGTAATCTATGAATTAGATGAGGTTAGCTCAATATGTTTCGATATCAGGTCTTGACTGGTTTTACAAAATTTTAGGTAACTGAATTGTTCCACAGTTTACTCACTGATTATGTATTGATTGTCATTATAATTTGATGAATTCTGGTTGATTTAACGCAATTAGTTTAGTAGAATTCCCAACTTACTTACTTACTTACTTACTTACTCCCATGGCCATGGGTACCCAAGACGGTACTTGGCCTCACCAACGAGCTGCCTCCACTGCTGCCTGTCTCTTGCGGTTTCTTCTGTTGTTCTCATCTTGGTCATGTCTCTTTTGACTTCATCTTTCCAGCGCTTTTTTGGCCTGCCTCTGGGTCTCCTTCCAATAGGTTTCCTATCCCATGTTATATAACAAGCTTGGGTCCTCTCTTCTAATGACGTGGCCAGCCCATCTCAATCTTCTACTTCTGGCTTCTGCCACTATGTCTGGCTCTTTAAAATTCCCAACTATTCCAATTAATTGGGAGCAAGGTTTCGAATTATTCGCAACCAACGATTTGAACATTTGATACAATGTTTATATATTTGATACAATACAATGTTTATACATTAGCTATAAACTGCAAATGTTAATATTGCATGGAGAATACCATACAATACAAATTTATTATTATTATAAGTAACAATAGCAAAGAAACCGGCTCACCACATACAGTAGATTTCCCGGTCTTCAAAATATTTAGCCATTTCCAAGAAGAGATGACAAAATGTGTTTCCCGTGGCTGACAAACTTTTAAAGTACACACTAGCTTTCGCTACTCGACCACTCTCATGGTTTTCTAAGATTACTACTACTCAATTGAGCTACTGTACTAGTTTTTTAAGGCAAAATTTCATTATAAACTAAAACTGTAGACCTAAGCTAAAGATGTTATTCTACAAGGTTTTTAGCACTGCATATCCTGAGTTATGCAATCAGTGATGACGTTGAACTGTTGTCAATCAAGAGCCACTCATTATTTTTAGCTCTGCAGGAAAGAGCATCTATATATTTTTCATTCGACTACAGCAAAGATTTTTCTACCAAAATAATCAAACTCCTTTATTTATTGTTTGTAAACCTTCTTTCCTCATAAACACTGAACTATTTTTAGGTTATGTTTACTTGTTTACGTCAGCCAAATGTCATAACAGTTCATTGCCACTTCGATTTACTCTGAACTCTTGATTTTTTTAGAGTTTTGTGTTTATTGCTGCAGTATCATTTTACGTTCAGTTTACTGAACAGTAAAAAACAGTAGTGTGCGGTACAAAAAAAGATGCAACAAAATGAAAATGTAACGTGGTGACAGTTAAACAAAAGCTTAATGCGATCGAACATATTGATAAAGGCGAATCTGTGTCAAAAATATGTAATAAACTTAATGTAAGAATATCGCGGTTAATGACTGGTTTCGAAATTGCAAAACTTTGATTGACTTTTGAAGAGACATAGACGGTAAAAAGGTTTTATCCGAATGAAGATACTTGAGAAAACCTTCCTATGAGATGGTTGATGATGCTTTGTATCATAAATGTGAGTATTATTTTCAATAACTATCACAGAAAATACTTAAACCCTCATTATGACTATATTTATCAACTGCATATTATTAATAGGTATAGTAAATTATTGTTTTAAAAATAGATTGGTTTATCTGGCCAAGGGCTCGGTCCCCTAGGTCTCACTGTTAGTAGTTCTCAATGCCCACAGCATCGTTGTGTTTCAACACATACATCATTGCATTAGTGTCGATGTGACCTATTGCAGTGTCATCAATTGTGATTCAAATATGTTAATATTGAATATGCAAATTTATTTAATATTTTGAAAATAAACTTTTTTTATTTTTATGTTACTTGAGGCTTACTTATTTACTTACTCTTGCTCCCATGGCCATTGGTACCAAGTAGGGTTTTGGCCTCGCCAGCAACTGCTCGCCTGCTCTTCCTATCCTGTGCCTCGTCAATTGCTGCTCCTACTCTTGTTATGTCTTTTTTCACACTGTCCCACCATCTTGTCTTGGGCCTTCTTGGTGGTCTTCCCCCATTTGGCTGCCCTTCTCCTACTTCCCTCCAGAGTGAAGCTTAATTGTCATAAATTATTTCATGTAAATGAGGAGATCTCTGAAGTACATTTGAGAAGTTCCATTTTTCACTCACTTGGTTTAAATTCTATGTGGTAGTGTGCACATGAGTGTTTGTAGTGGTGTGGTTGTCTGAAAAAACGGATTAAAAGATACTGTTTTGAGCTTGTTTTTGTTTTTGTCCACTTTGTAGTTTGTGTACTATAATCAGAGTTCAACAGAAATAGTGGCTGTGGATACTGATTATGAAATTAGATTTACAATTTGTGTTTTGCATTTGAGAAATGATAAACCACATTCATTGAAAATTCTAGGAGGTTTAAAGGTTTATCAGTGGCGGCTCGTGAGTGAAATGCTAGGGGGGCGCACACCGGGGGTCTTGGGGTTATGGATTACCCCCCAGGAGATGGGGGGTCCGGGTGTTCTCTCTGAGGCAAATTTTTGAAAATATTGTTTATTTTAGTGACTTTTTAACGCAATCTAGGTATTAAATTTGTGATGCATGTGTTTCGTTTTTAACTAAAATATCTAGTTTTCCTCATAAACCTTGAATAATAAATACTGTACTCTTGGTCTTATGGATCGACTTAATTTGGACTCTGAATTGTATGGATAAATTATATTGAAAAAACCTTTATTTGTTGCAATACTTTGTAAATAAAGACGTAAATACCTAACTTTAGATTTTAGCGCCTTCATTTTTCACGCGGATGTACCTGCAATACACTACTGTTCGTTTTGCAAACATTAGATGTTCTTAACAAAAAATATATTCGCAATCATTGCCTCCTCTAGACAACAAACACGAATTCGCGAGCTTTGTTAATGTAGAAGCATTGTTTTCTGGTACACAGTTAACTTACTGTTAACTGTGTACTAAAACTACACTACTTAGTTAGATCAACACAAACATAACCTCTGTAATACACAAAAACAAACAGACAACCGGCGCGCGACAATCAACAACTGTCAACTCGCCACAAATGTTACTCTGCGCATGCGCGGACGGCGTCCCAAGACTCCCATAAGAGATATGCTTAGACGCGTCATAGCACCAGCCACCCCCACCACTACCTCTCTTCATATAAATGCGTTGTAATGGATTTGGACGTTCTGGCGAGCGCCCCACGACTACAAATACGAACTTTTCGCGCTATTTTTGTATGTTTTCCCGCTATAATTTCCTTGTATACGACTGTTAAAACATTTTGGTTAGTTGGATATATAGTTATAACTAAATAAGTATTTAATTATTTTTTCCTTTTTCGAATCTTTGGGGGGGTGGCGTCCGAGAGTCCTTATAGGCGAGCCGCCACTGAGGTTTATTGGCAATCCAGTGATTCAAAGGAAGGATGGTTTGATGGTTCAAAAGAGAACGTGGTATATTGCAAGAAGGATTAAATCGGATGTCCATTTGTGCTGTGGATAATGATGTAGTGGTTTCTTGTGAATGATAAAGTAATCTAATGAGGGGTTCGTATGTATACAATGATTGCTCTTATGATTTCAATAGTCTCCACAACAGGTTATACTCACCGATTTTGTTATCACGGTAGTGATTAATACCCTTGTTTTCAGATAATAATCGATGAAATTTGACAAGCATGAATTACTCTTTTAAAACATTTCAAAAAATACATATCCAACAAGCTCAAAATGGTGTATTTTACTTAAACCCAACTGTCATGGGCCTAGAGCCTTTGCGTTGAATTAAAGTCAGCGAGGTACTGTAGCTGCAATAGTCACAAAAGCTAGCCAGAGGTAACCGTTTATGATGTGTCAGGAGTTGCTGGTCACTGGTTTCGATCCAGCAACTCTTGATTTATTGGGACAGTGCGTTATCCCTGAGTTACCGTGTTGGTAAAGTTTTGTTCTAATTGACGCAGACTAGCTGCTGCTCTCGGAACAGCCATTATAGCACTTATACACTTCCCGAGTATACTTTGCTTAGCTGAACATGCATCACCTTTTACTGTTACAATAAATTTAAAAAAATAAATAGCCCTTTAACTATTTATTCATTGGCTGAATCGTTTGGCAAATGGCCTTATGTAATTTGGACTATTGTCAACGTTTCTTGTGTTTTAAAACTACAAGTTTCTGGAATCAATGAAACTCGTCCTCTATTCAAGTGACTAGTACCTAAATGTACACAAGATGGACGTAAATACCCAAAGAAAGGACTTGTCCAGGTTTAAATTATGATTTTCACAACATAGTAACCTCGTGCTAGTCATAATTTGATTGAAGTATTAAAAATTGTATATTACTTGATTATTACTTAATTACTTACAGAGTATCTATTAAACATCAAAATATCATAATTACCTGCGTATAGTTTGTTCACAGAGGATACAAAAACCAAAATGTCACAATCCCAGGACATTTTTTTTACATCTGATATGATCAAAGCACTATGTAAAATTTCTGAGCATATTTGATTAATCTGAGAAATGTTGAAACAGGGTATAATACTGTGTAAGTTATTATTATTAACCAACAAGACATTTATCCTAGTTCTTTATTCTTTTTAATATTTGATGCTTACATAATTACTGAGGACTAAAGTGTAAGATTTATAGCTTTACGGCTGCTCTAAATCACTGAGTCACGTTAGAACAAGGAATATAATGTTAAAGCAGTGTTCTACATTTATGTGCAATGTGGAAATTTGTGTTAACAATACTGAATAAGTGCACTTAATTAGTTTTGTTCTTAAACAGTAGTGAGCAGAGGAATGTTATTAGTCATTTATTAAAACACCCAAACCCAGAATCGGTTTGAATAAAAGGTCAAAATTATTGAGCTGGATACAATGAAACATTTAAGAACGTTCTGTGTTTTGTAAATTTGTGTTATATCTTCTCGTAAGGTTGCCATTACGCTTAATCGGTTGAGTTGACGGCAACGTTGTGTCTCTTTGACAGCACACCCATCACAGTGTACAGGGAGTAGGCAAACTGGCAAATCTGAAATCAGATAAACACTTTATCCCTGTACCCCTATTTTTAAATTGTTTATGTCCAAACAATTTTTCCAAAAACCAAAGTTTTCTTAAGAACACCAATCTAGAGCTTTTTTAGCCTGAAATTAGTTATTTCTGAAATTTTAAGTAATTCTCTATAGCTGTTTTAAGGGTCTTTGCTGTTGGCAAACATACATAAATCTTTACTTGTATTATACTATAGAAGTAACAAGTGACAAGTGTTTATTGTACAAAAAATCTGTTGCAGATGTTACAGAATTAATAAACAGATCAGGTACATTGTCAAACACCAGTACACTAAATTACATAAACAATACATAAAAAGCTGAGTAACTCTACACTTCTATTTGCCTACCAAATATCACAAAAAACTCTTCAAGATTGTAGTATGCTTTTTCAATTAGTATTTTTTTATATCTCGAAAAAATTTGTTAAATGTTCTTAAATGTTTTGTTATTTTACTATATATTTTAACCCAATGTAAAGTGGGCTTTATTCATATTTTTCAATATATTTTAAATTTAAATACAGTTTGACATTGACATAATTGACATTGTTTGAAAATGAACCACGAGTTCGAAACCCTGGGTCACAGACGATAGTGACAAAATAGAATTGGATCGACGGGATGTAAAGGTTAGTAACCTGTTATTTAAATACAGTTGTTGGAACATGCTGTGATTCTTGATAGACCCATGAAGGATTTTAATTTTTAGCAAACGCTAGCATGATTCTTTAAAGTAATGCTAATACTGCTTACCACACTGTAAAAAAATCCAGATTTAAAGAATTACTATATGAGTCTTAAAAATTGTTAATTTCTTCTTGACACTACTTTTATAATCTCAGCTTAAGTGTCAAGACAGACCCGCACCTATCCACTGATCCTGCAGGGATTTCTATGTGGTAGAAGTAGCTTGCTCTGTACCTAGTTCCAAGAAATTTAGACATTTTATATTCTTCTTCTCAACAGTTAAGCCGAGTAACCTTAAAACTCGCTACTTTTTTGAAGAACTGAATATCCCTTCAAGTGGAACAGCAATCAAGCGACTTACAAATAGTTCAGGCTATTTCTCCAGCTATGTCGCTAGGTAGAGTCATTAATCTCAAAATGAAATGTGGTGTTATAGGGATATATCTATCTTTTAATGTATATATATATATTTATAAAACAATAAGATAATAATAAGACAATACAGACAATAAGATGAAGTTGTCAATTATCTGTAAGATTTTTATGATGATAAAGTAGGCAATATTGAAATGGGTTGTCTCCTGATGAGCTTGTCTACAGGTAGTTTCAGTTTTTCAGGTCACTTCACATAAACATTCTTTATTCTCTAGGAGGAAATAGAGGTGCACAAAAAGCCACTGTGGCTGAAGTGCCTTTAATCCGCCCTTTTATTTAATGAACGACAATAAAGAATATTCGTATTTGTATTGGGACATAAATCTGTCCCTGTTTGATAGATATATCTCCTCAATAAAAATGGGCAGACATGGACTGACCCCGATAAAGGTGTCGAGGTTGGTGGCAGACCTGCTGCCGGATATATACTCCAGCTTGATGGGCCGTTGTGACATTCTCATCATCAGCATCAGACTCTTCCTGTCGCTCATGTCCAGCTCCAGCCACCTTGTCTCGTAGGCCGCCTCGCTCACAAGTTGGCTCTGACAAAAAATCATCAATAACGCCAACCAAACCATCAAGTTTAAAGAGATGTAATAGGAATAGTGTCGATGCTGAATGCCTAAGTATTTTGAGATATTTTAGGGACTTCCTCACATTTAACTAAAAACATACAGTTTTTGAAATAGTTTAAACCATATGGAACAGGTCATTAACTTGACAACAATGGAAGACAACTTGGACAATGCGGGTACTTTGATTGGACTCTTACCTGACATAAGAGTATTTAACCTCTTGATTGTGATCAATTCTACACTAATCAGGAAAGCATCGCCCACAAATGAAAATAAATTGGCTTTTATTGAATATGTATTGTTTTAAATCTAAGCTTAACACATAAACTATTGAAAATATATATGCTATTGTATTTTTTTGTAAATCTTACATTAAAATTAGGGAAATCCCCACAATGAGAACAGTGAATCTGTTTGTGACTCCCAAAAAATAAAATAATTTTCAATAAATTAGGGACCATGATGTTTTAAAAGAAATCCACTATCTTTTTTAATGAAAGACAGTCTATTAAACTAAAATAAAAAACGCTCTTCCAAGCAGATTGAATTTTAAGTCCTTTTCAACATATTTCACTTTTATTGGTGATTTGTCTTTGTTTTACTGCTAGTAATCATGTCTAAGTCTTAGGGTTTAGGAAAACCCCTAAAATAAATATTGAATCATTTATTTACAAAATTTTTTTATATGACGTACGTGAGCTGTTAACTGTTCTCCAAACCAACAGTAGATGAAGAGTTCGACAAACATCTGGATCATAAAGTGCCCCATGGCTAGCTTTCTGTGTCCAATTTGCTGAAATGAAATAATTTTTAATTTAGAAATATTTTTAAATTTATACAAATTGCTTAAAGGTAGGAATAGACTAAAATGAGGATCGGGCATATTCTTTTGTATACTACTGAACGGATAGAAGAGGCAAATAGAACAGGACGTTCAGCTTGAAGATAAAGGATAAAGTTTCAAAGGTGGATCACGAAGACAGATTAATCGTAATCGACAGTCAGGAATAAAAATTGTTTTAAAACTCAATATTTTAAATAATTTTTAAACCATTTCACTCTTTAGTGAGCCTTTTTTGATAAATCCAATTCTACTAGTTGATGTATAATGCATTTAATAATATTTTGGATATCCGAACTGCGATATGATAAAGTAATACAAAATTGTATAGAAGTAACAAAATGTTTAAAAAAATATTTGTATTTACTTCACTTTGGGAAATAGGTAAGATCATGGATATGCCTAAAGGGAATGTTTTCAGTTCTTATAATCAGCTGTTTTAGCGAATTTCCCATAGGGAAGAAGCTATTACCGTAGGTCTCATGGTAAGACTTAAGCCCGGGACCATGTTATTTTTTCTTCTTTAGGTGCCTAGAGACCAAAAACAATAGTCCTTAAAATTTATTTATATATATACAGGGTGTTTCAGAATTCCCTACCAATACTTTAGGGCATTGTTTCTGGGTAAGAAACATATCTAAATATCATATTTAAATTGTTCGGAAGTCCTTAGTAACTCACACAGCCTCCATTTTGTTTTTTCACATATAATATTTTTTCTGAATAATGGTTAAACGTACAGAATTGAAACTTTGCACAAACATTTATGGCAAATAAACAAAGCTACAAAAACATTATGACAATTTCTCAAATTCAAAAAACAAAATGGCGGCTATTTAAAATTTTGTTTCTCAAATAACTCGTGAGCCGTTGATTTAAAAGATAATTTACAAGAATAACCTTTTTTAGGTAATGTATGTGTAATGTCCCCAGACACCTATTGGCTGAGTGTGACGCGATAGGTCAGAAGAGAGCCAGAAGCTTGGGAACACACCAGGTGGCGGTGGAGGATTTTCCAAAGTTAGAACCCCTCGTTATACTAAACTTTATTAAGGCATTAGGACTAGAGGGGGTTCTCTAGGCAAGAACTAGAGACTAGTCTGGGGGGCACAATAGATCTCATAGGTCGCAGTGCAATCCTTCCCCTAGATTTTATCAAGTATCAAGTTTTTAGGTAATGTAATTACAAATCGATTGACACCAAATTCTTTTAAATTAGACAAATATTAACTGAGATATGGTAGCTTTAGTGATAGGTGACCGCTAGAGCTGATTTGCAGTGCATGTAAAGGCATGCGACTTGAGTCTGCCACAACAATACAACAGTCTCCGCCTGCTTACTGTCATTAAAATTCTAGCGGTCACCTATCACTAAAGCTACCATATCTCAGTTAATATTTGTCTAATTTAAAAGAATTTGGTGTCAATAGATTTGTAATTACATTACCTAAAGAAAGTTATTCTTGTAAATTTTCTTTTAAATCAACGGCTCACGAGTTATTTGAGAAACAAAATTTTTAATGGCCGCCATTTTGTTTTAGGAATTTGAGAAATTGTCATAATTTTTTTGTAGCTTTGACTATTTGCCATAAATGTTTGTGCAAAGTTTCAATTCTGTACGTTTAACCATTATTCAGAAAAAAGATTATAAGTGAAAAAAACAAAATGGAGGCTGTGTGAGTAACTAAGGACAATTTAAATATGATATTTAGATATGTTTCTTACCCAGTAACAATATCTTAGAGTATTGGTAGGGAATTCTGAAACACCCTGTATATATATATATATATATATATATTTGATCTATATAGTTCACCTTTAAGGATTACTGTTATATAAATTAAAGTTAAAATAATTAACTGAGTATCCTTGACAAACATTATTTTATTTTAACAACATGTTTCAACCTTTAAAGGCCATTTTCAACTTAAAAATGGCCTTTAAAGGTTGAAACATGTTGTTAAAATAAAATAATGTTTGTCAAGGATACTCAGTTAATTATTTTAACTTTAATTTATATATATATATATGTGTGTGTGTCTGTGAACACGATAACTCTCGTAGAAATGGTCCGATCGAGACCAAATTTGGTAGAGACGTGTATTCCTACAAATGCTCGGACGAGTTCGTAAACCAGACATATCGGTCAATGGGAACGGGTAGTTTGGGGGGGTTTTGTACCCCAAAATGGGGTTTTTTGCGTTTTTCACATGTAATTTTTAATCAGCTTAAAAAACTACACAATTAAGTTCCTTAAAGTTTTTCTCTATCTCCAACGGTTACCGAGATATAAAAAAATCTAAACACAGTACGTTGTATTTTGAGGCTCCAATTTTAATCTTATGGAGGATAAGGAAAATTAATATTTCACTTATTAACCAATATTTTTTGATAAAAATTTATATTTAGCTTTATGTGGTTAAGGTTCATCCATTTATGCTTAAAAATCATAGTTTATATGTTTATTATGGCAGCAAACCTGCATACTCTTTTCCCATGTTAATCATATGGAGAATAGGCAAACTCCTTTATTTATGGACAAATGTTGATGAAAGTTGGTATAAATGTTTTTGAAGGTATAAATGCCTACTCTAGGTGTTCCTCACAGCAGCAAACTTGCACACACTTTCCCATGTTAATCTTATGGAGAATAGGTAAATAATTCTCATGTTCATCGACAGATTTTGACCACTTGACTTGTCGTATATTATTATTATTATATTATTGATTTGGAAATTCGCTGAGTACGCAGGTCTGCTGCGACGGGGGTATTTATTCTTATATATTAAAAATTCAATACAATAGCTCTAGAGTAAACCACACGAAAATGGTCCGATGAGGTCTTGGACCATAATAATAGAATAATAATAATAATAATAGTAATGCTATAATAGAATAGGGCGATTTGGCAACACCATTTTCGTGCGTTTTACTCTAGTAGTTTCTATCGAAACCTGTTTCAAATTTTCATCTTACAAATTGCCTACACTTCCCCCCCCCAGAGCTAAGACATATCCATGTCAAAAGCTTTTACTCTTAAAAGTTAAATAGGTTTACCTTTGAAAAAGAAAACACAGCCACAACCATAGGTATTACCAAAAATACCATTTTAAAAGCCAAAACAGCCAGGAAACAGTTGCTTAGCTCCCTTGAAAAGCTGAAAAAGATTATTTGGTTAAACACGGGTCAACGCAATGAAAAACTATTTGTCAAGCATGAAGTTTTGTTCTTACCTAATTAGCTAATATTGTAGCCCATAAAAAGTGAAAATCTATTTTCATGAAAACAAAGATTAATTATTATTCTACTCGTATTCACCGTACTTTAGTATTATCATAGTCTTAATTTTCTTCTTGCTTGATTAATATTAAGCAAATAAGCTAAAAAGAGTCCACCAATGTGGATTAATATCAAGCAAATAAACTAATAACGGTATAAATTTGTGGACTAAAAATAATCTTAAAACTCTAATCTTCATTCTTCAAAAGTTTTTAGTTATTTAATGTCATCAAATTGTTTTTACTTCATTTTTGCTTTTTACTTCATATAAATTTTCTTTATAGGTTTTTCGAACCGTGTTCTGCAGATTGTATATTTTCAAATTTATTGAATAGTTACTATTATTCAATTAATTTATCAAATAATGTTGTATAGGTCAGGTTTAATTTCTATTTCGACCAGATTTTTTTTAAATACCACTAATCCAAACTTCCTCAATTTCACTTACTTCAATATTTTCTGATGATATTTTATAACACTTCCCAGATGCACTTTTCCTGGTTCCAATCTTTCTTTGTTGTAGATCAGTTCATTTTTTAACAAGGAGGTGACGATTTTAAAATGGCAGCAAGCTTCCAGAACGATGAGCAGCACCAATACACTGAATAAATAAAGCTGTGCTGCTGTTATCACCACTAGAAATTTGAGGACTGAATCTGTGATTTCCCAGTAGGGTGATCTTGTCTCATCGTACGGCAACCATAGCTCTATGATCAGTCGTCTGCTGAGATCAAATCTGTCTCTATCCTGGGCCGCGCAGTAAGTCGGGGGCTTCTGTAAGAAAAAAAGTTGATAAAGTCCAAAAATTGTAGACATAGCGAACGCAATAGATATTCGTCTTCCCCAAGTGTTGTAACGTTTAGCAATCTCATTTTCTATTTCAGCACTTGTTTTCATTTCATAGAGCATTGTGATGATTTTAGAAAATCTCTCTTCACTCAGAGACCATCTTTGTAGGAAAATTACAACCAAATACGAAGCCTCGAAGATCTCCTCGTATATCTTGTCACAGAAAAGAGCTTTGCTGGCCATGATCACTTTTGTTGTAACGTAGAAGAGCATGAGACCGTCTATGACGCGAGAGTACAGGCGGTAGAACAATTTGGCTCTCTTTGACCACTCCAGCTTGGGCCAGATCCCTGTCACCATCATGATCGTCAGCAGATGAGACAAGTTGTCAGTGGCCATGTCTGATGACCGTAAGGAGTCGTCAGTGGGAGATAGCTGACATCAGGCACGCCTCTGTTGTTTGAGTTAAGAGGGCGTGGTTCAGGATCAGTATTCCACTTGGTAATTAAGGTGAGTTACTGATCATTGAGAAGTTTTTACCCTTTATCTGTTTATTCAAAAGTTTTCTGTTTTATCTGTTTACCAGAAACTTATTTACCTAGACTCGGCATGACTATTTCAGGTGAATAATTTATCATTGACTCTGTTAACTCTATTATTAAATACTGATAAGTTTATGCATTTTGAAAGTTTATTACCGAATATTGCTGTAACAAACTATGGTAAAAGGTTTAAAATTAAAATGTGAGTTTTATATACCAATAATATTCCTCTTTGACTATATATAATACAAAATACTTGTCAAATTGTAGATTTATATGAGGTTTTAATTACGGGAATTTGTAAATATAAAGGATTTGAATATTATAATCCAAAATTTAAATTTAAAAAGGTGTCCCAGAACTCTCTGAAACTTTTTGAAATTGCAATTGAAAATTTTTCTTTGGTTGAGACAAAAATATTTTATAATATGGGTCTCCGGTCTCTAGTTTAACGTATGTCGGTCTGTAAGTGTTTTTAACAAAATATTTTATAGCTTGATCTATTAAACCCTTTACTACACGCGCGGCCACTTATTTATGTTACTACTCGCATGGACTCAGTCCGCATGTTACTTTCATTTTATAAACATGTTTTTTCCTCAGTTTCTCAAACATTTCAGGTTTTTGTTTTCAACTCACTGGATTGTAGTTTTTGTAACGTTGATAAATTAAATGTGTCGCTATAAATAGGAAGTATACCTGGTGACCGAGCTTTGCTCGTATAGAATAAGACATGTATTATAAAAATTAATTAGAAAATTAAAACACATTTATTACTCAATGAAAACATTTTATGTTCATAAAATAAATATTAATGTATAACCTCTATATTGTTCCCCGCAGTCTTCAATCAAGAACTGTCAAACGGTTATAAACAGCTGTTTTGGTTTGTATTGTTTACATTTTATCCTCCATAAGCATAATGTTAAATTTTTAGATTTTAAACTTAATATTACAAGAAAACACGAATTTTCCTAGACATTAGACCTATCTAGAACTTATTTTCTACTCGGAAATTAGTTATTTCCAAAATTTAAAGAAATTCCTCGGCGCCGTTTTCGAGATCCGTGTGCAAATATATATATATATATATATATATATATATATACAAACCTTGCTCGTATTATAGTATTGGATAAACATGAAATTATAAAGCACCGCAAATTGAACCTTTACAAATTTATTTTACAGTATGGAAACAACGGAACTCTCATTTTATATTAATAAGATTACCTCAAACATATTTACTGCAACCTAAGATGAATAAAAATCTTGACTTTACAATACAGAAAATATTATTATAGATCTATTATTTTCCTCAGCTTTTTCGCTTAAATAACTATTTTCTTGAACGCATAATCACGCCATTTCCTCATAAATATTACATGAGGAACGCCATGAGAAACGCGACCACGGCTGATGACTCATTTCCAAGAAGTTGTCCGGAACATCCGACGTCCGAACCATCCGAGTCCGGACTAGGGGAGTCGACGTATTTCGAACTAATAATTCAATCATTAATTTTTATCCGGCAGTTTATCTGTAAAAATGAATTTTCTTTCTTCTTCTTCCAGAACTGTCAAAATGTAGTGTAAACAGATGTTTTTTAACCAGTATATTTATTTACAATCTGTTACATAAAATTATAACAATAAGTAAATGAGATGAAAGAATTTGACATTAGTTGTTAGTCACAAACCATTGAATGAACCAACATTATTATAATTTAGATGTAACTATTTAAAACGTTTACTCAGATTTGTAAAATCGTGCCTCTTCAGCCGTTGACATTATAAAATAAATGTAAACATTGAAACCCAGGACGGTCACGACCACGACAGCTCTTTCTTCTTCGTCCTGAACGACTAAATTTTAGTGTTCACAGCTGTTGACATTCAAGGAATTTTATGTTTTCATTCTTTGAAAATGTAAACATTGAAACTTAGAACGTTGACTGGGCGTAGCCCAAGGGAAAATATTAAGGGAATGAATATGCCTATGAGTTGCATGGGTTTAAGATCTACCTTTGTGTAAGATTTCAAACCGGTTGTTCAGAATTTTTGCGTTTACTCACCACAACGAACAAACATACATACAGAAACCATCTCCTCTACATAATAGATTGTATTTTTATTATTACTTAATAATAAATATATATTATTAATAAGTAATTATATTATATTTATTATATTAATTATTAAAATCCATGTTTCATGTTTTTAAACTTAACGACGCCAAGTGGCTGAACATTATTGTCTCATGATGGCATCTTATAATGCCGAAATGGCCGTAACTAAATATTACGAAATTTGAGCTGTTGACGAGGTATTTATAGCAAGTAGTTCATTAATATTAATTATATTATTATATGCCGGTAACTAATAAGCTTAAGTATATTACATTGATAGTTGCGGAGGAGATGAAGTCCCGGTTTTTAGTCAGAGATTAATAAAATTACCTACTTCACGCCGGATCAAAAATACGTTCCGTATAGAGGATACGTTCTCATAACCTTCGACGTATAATTCATACTTACTATTAGCAGAGAGGAACGGACTATCCGTTCATCTATGCTATTATACCTACTATTATTATTAACATTCGTTAATATAACGAGTTTGTTACTATTTTAACATTCGTAATAATAATAATGGGGATCTTAATACGTTGCCGTAACTCCGAAAAACTATTCAACAAACTCGTAAAAGTCAAATATTACATTTTACTGAATAGGCGAAACATTAGTCTCGCAGTAGTTTTTCACAGTTGTTAAAAACCTTTCCTATAAAAATCACTATTTATTAAAATTTATTTATCAATACTTAGAAGAATTTACATTAAATTTACTATTTTTCTTTTCTATTTCTTCCCACAAATGACACATAAAGATGTACAATTTTTATGTAAAATAAATCTAGCATTTACGCCTCCCGAATATATCTATTACAACTTTTATAATATTTCAAGACACAAACAAAAGGTTATTTTTGTCTGTAAGTCTTTTTGACATTATTCCCGTTATTGACGGGGTTTGAATTTGAGATTTGAGAGGGAAGACTGGGAAGAGAGAATCTAAAAGGAATGACAATGTCTAGGTATGAAATATGTACGATTATGTGATGTATGAAGTGCTAGTATTTTAGTTAATTTTTATTCGGAATTATTTTAAAATAATGTGGTTTTATTCTTCTGCCAAGATTCTTGCTTGGTATGTACCGGAGTTCATTTTCTTTGTATCTAATTTTTGGTTATGTTTACTCTTAATTTATTAAATTTCAAGTTGTAATCAACATTTAAGCTTGTATTTGACCGTTTTTGAGTTAGTCAGTGCAATGTTCATACAAACATCCTCTTAGTTTTAATCTAAATTTCAAAACAATGAGCATGACTAGTAATAGGCATTTGCCTACAGGTCCAATAAATTTTTAGGCTATTTAAAGCTTTTCTGCTATTAGAGTGGCATTTATGTCTGCGAATGATGGCTTTTTCTGGAAACAATGTTTCCCAGTAATTGTGAAAGATCCTTGTGACTACTGTGGTGGATCAGAGGTAACGTGCAGTGGATTTATATTTTCCTTAGCTTTGGCAGCTGATTCCTATCAGATTATGAGCAGTCACCTCTGGGTGGCTCATGACTAATACCAATACAATATCTTACTGTCTAATTGCTTGGCACAGCCCCAAAAGTTTTATGTGCGGTTAAGGTTGCAAAAATAGCTTATTTCAGTGGCTATTTTGTACCCTTAGGCCGTAGCAATCATGTTATTGCAATTATTGCAAATAAGTCAATGTTAAACGGGAATAACCACATTATAAGCCTGTTTACGAGCTGACCAATGACTATTTTTAACCTTACTACACTATGGGATTATATATTGTTTGAAATTTGGAGGAAAGTGGCAGACTTAAATAGGTTTAACCTTTATATTTACACTTGGTATCTATGTTATATAAAAGGTGTGTAAAATATAAATGTTTTCTTTTAAACAAACTTTTTTCAGTCACTAGGGTTTCAATTTTAAGATATCAACTTTATAGTTTTAAGTGATGTGACCTAAGTTAAATTGTGCACAATCAAGGAGTCCACACCTCTATTAGGTTTAACATAAAATTTTAGTTTATTAACCCAGATAACTTGTCACATAACGACAAAAGGACTATTGTATAGTGAAGCATGTAGGCTAAACAATAACAAATAACAAACACCTAACCCTTGAATTTTCCATGTGTACTTCATTTTTTCTTAATTTTAGGAACTTTCTTCTTCTATTATTTTATTTTCTTCCCACAAACAGGTAAAATATCCTAAAACTTGAGTTTTTGTGGTTAAATTGACTGGTGTTGAACTGGCTTGACTACCTGCAAACTACACATATTTGGTTTCAATGCTGTATAAACCTCAATAATCGATTAGTTTTGTAAGTAATTT
This sequence comes from Nephotettix cincticeps, assembly GCA_023375725.1. NCBI lineage: Eukaryota > Metazoa > Arthropoda > Insecta > Hemiptera > Cicadellidae > Nephotettix > Nephotettix cincticeps. The sequence continues at coordinate 51,176,519 of CM041790.1, read as the reverse complement.
AACCCTAGAAGTGGCAAGCTTTTTACTCTTAACTGTAACATAAAAATAATTACTAATATCTTCTTGAAATATCAAAGTTTAAACAAAAAAAGCTTAAAACATGCCCCCCCCTTATAACCACTACCACAAAAGCAAAACAGGTGTCCACTGCAATCCCAATTAAGCCTACAAATGCCGTCAACTTCCACCCAAGCTGGTCACCGTTTATTTAAGGTGGGCCCTCCACTCCGCTATACCGCACATTTGCAAGCCAAATTGGGATTGCTCATGGTCGGGATTCGAACCCTAGCACTTCCGAATGGCTAGAACGTTACGCTCGTCGTTGGCCCCCAGAGGGAAACACGGTCGCGTAGGCGATAGTGTCTAACAATTCCACAAAACTGACGACAGATGCCTCCACCTGCCAATTCTTATTGAATATGTAAATGCGTCGTAAATTACGACTTTGCCATTTCTAGGGTTAAGGAATAATTTAGATTATGTCATTTAACGTGAAAAAATCTTGGTTTGATATGATATGGATATAGATATGCAGCATTAACACAAATTGTCAGGGAGTTTTCTAAGGCTTGAAGTGCATCTCTGTTTGACTTGAATTTTATACCACCTTTACGCCAAGATATATGTGGAGTGGTTATTATTATACCTTTGAACATATTTTACCAGTATTTTTACTTGGTGTTTACAATTGTATTTTGAAATTCTGTTTCAGACAATTCAGAAAATGATTGCAAGACATTGCCCAGACTACTCCACCAAGCCACTACTCCAATGCTGATCTTTCATTCATATAGCTAAACTTGCTTAGTGCACAACATGGATATTTATGATTTATTTTCCAAATTTGAACTAGAACTACTTCCTAAAGATTGGGTTCAAAATTTATGGAAAGATGATTTTTCTGAAGCTGTTGAATTCCCTACAGAATATGAAATGTTTATCGAAAACACTGACATTGGAGAGCTGATGTTTAGTGCAAGTAAATTTATAAAAGAATGGCTTGACACTCCTGGAATCAACAACACGTCTTATGGGGAGTTCAAAACATCGTCTCATAACAGATCAAGCCTAAATGTAAGTCAGGCTGACTCGAGATCTTGGCAGAACCTAATCAGCAATAATGTGCACCATAGAGCACTGGTGGCCGTATTAAGTGTTTATGTATCTAGAGGGAAGACTGAAAAGCAGTTTGAATTGAAAAGACTTGGTTTGATTGCTACAGATTTGTATTTAATGCTTCTTGCAATCCCAGGAAGTCAAGTTTTTCATATTTTTAATCCTATTTTATATTCACATGCCATTGAGTCACTTAAGATCTGCAGTACACTAAGTGGCAGTCCAGGTAACTCTAAACCAACAGGCAAAAAGAAAAAAGGAAAGCGTCATGATGATGATGAATTTGAAGAAGAAGATGAAGCAAACAACGACTCAGGTGATGATGACCTCTTGCCTTCAGACAGAAATATGGTAATTAAATTGCTCAACTCAGTTTTGAGTGATTTACTATTTGCTTTGAAAAGGTTCCAGTTGAAAGGTCAGGATGACTCACTTCTTTTAACCATTCAAATTTTAATTCTTTTAACTAGACTGGAGCGAAGCTCGACTTCACTTTTTTCCAAGTCGCCTTCGCATAACTCAGTTTCTTATCTCGCCTACAAAGCATATAAAACTTTGTTGGCTCTTTGTTCATCCGACCACGGCAAAGTAGAGCAAATTGTGTCTTTCATCATGAGAGAAATGATGTCAGGTTTCCTGATTTTTGACCAGAAAGGTTTAAAACTGACTGCAAAAGAAGCAGTTGTAATCAAAGATCACTCGATTATCTTTATTTCCAACTTGTTGAAGAGTCTGAAGGACTCGGCTTACCAAGGAGTTTATACTTTAATCCAGCATATTTGTGTAAGGATCCCAGATAAAGCGGACTTAAGGGCAAAGGGAGTGCAAGTGGTTCAGGAATTGCTGGACATTCTGCCTCATTCGTTATACTCTCACACTGTCATGTGGCTTATGAGTTTATGTCACAACGACCAGGTAAAGAATAGAATAACTGGATTAGAAATAGTTACGAAGCTTCTGCATGGAAATGAAAGAATTCCGGTTTCTCCCGTACGACCAGTTCTCCAGAAAAAGAAAACTAAGAGGAGAGAAATTAATGGTAATGCAAATAACGAGGAAGAGGGAAATGGGGAGATTAATGATCAAGACGAGGATGAAGAAGGAAACAGTATAATACTGTCTCAATACCCAGATTATTCAAAAAGCCAGTTTCTTTTAGCAACAATATTTTCTCGATGTAAAGATGTTGCCTCTTCTGTTAGAGCGAAATCCCTTGCGATTCTTGCCAATTTGATTTCATCAAACAATAGAAATATAAAAAATGCAATGGAATGTATATTTGTTTTGCCGTACTTACAAGCTCATACTATTGAAAGTTGTAATACATATGAAAAAGAATTTCTAGACTTTCAAGATTTTTTGAGGAATATTGAGAAAGAATCAAATCCAAATATTGACCCGCTGCCAGGTGCTAAGGCTGTAATAAAACTGCTTGAATTGTTTGTCGAAGATGAAAAAGTGTTTGTGAGGAAGTCTGCTCTTCAGGTGTTAGCAAATATATTTCTCATGAATGATAAATGGATGAACAATAAGCTATTGCAGGTAAAGTATGCTATTTATGATGAATCAACAGCTTTTTTAATTTATTCTTTTTACAGGATTTAGTTTGCATTTATCATTGCTTATGTTTCAATGAAAATCATTTTTATACTATAATGCCCCCGTCGCAGCAAACCTGCGTACTTAGCGAATTTCCAAATCAATAATATGATAACAATATTATATGTCAAGTTTTATCAATATCTGTAGATTAATATTGTTACGAGTTGGCAGATAAGCATGCTCGACTCAAACAAAAAGTCAAAAGGTCAGTTAACAGACAATAGGAGAGGCAGTAGTGTGGGAGCGGCGATCTGATTGGTCAGATTTGTCCAGCCGAGGCTATAAATATACCTGGCGGCATCACACTCTGCCCATTTCTCCATGGCCGATCAACTCATTCTTTTAAAACTTAACTTTCATTTGCCTATACCCGCTAGACTGACTGACGAGTGGGGATTTTTCTTGATAGTTATTTATTAACTACAACAAGAATTAATTCCCCACTTTAGGAAGTATTTAGTCTCTCGGCGATAGAGCTTTTTTAAAATAAACTACAAATTAAACTTTAAAAATTATGGGCTAAATTCTCGGGTTTAAACGTGCATCGCGCGCACGTGGTTGTAACCACGTAACAAAATTTTCTTTTCAATCTTTAATTAAATTATACTTCAGTGAGCAGTGTTAATGTAGTGAATATTTCAATCCAGTTATTATTGTTATTTTATGTGAATTAGGGTGTTACTGAAACTGAAAACCATTGTAAGTAATAGTGTAAGACTATATTTCTAGATGTAATAATTATCATCTCCTATACATACAAACATATATACAAACTCCTATATATACAAACTTATACATTGTATGAATAATTTCCTCGCTTTATTATAATTTTTATTAAATCCAGATGGTTGGTGGTCACCTTTTTTAGTAGCTAAATTCTAGGAATTACATTAATGAACATGGAAAACAATCTGATTATTTAAACTATGACATAAATTCTTTCAATAAATATTAAATTGGACCCCCAGTTATTTTTAAATTCAAGAAAAAGCTGGGTGATTAAAAGTGCTGTAGCATAGGCTGACATAGGTGTAGATGTCCCAGCATGAGGCATTAAATTTGAGGGTCTGGCGGTTAGGAGGTGTGAGGTCCTTAACACAGGGTTGTCCCTTGCCACCCTCACAGAGGCGCCTTCCCCACTGTTAAGATCATTTTTAAACCGTAAATCCTGCTCAGCACACACAGTGAGCTCACTGTTATAAGAACACTACTGTGGGTGTCCAAATTAACTAATCCAATCTTTTACACACTAATCACAGGCCTATCAAATAATCAGATTGAGAAAAGGGAAAAACAAAATTGGTCGTACTAAAAAAAAAGAAAATAACCAACAACCATCATTTAACAATATTTGTCAAACTTTCATTGAAATCATTAAATAAATGTTGTAAGAACCCCAGTGTATTCATATGCTTTTAACCCCAAGTTGCAAAATTAGGATGTAATCAGTTCCATTAAATTATTTTAAAATTCACGGGTGCCTCATTGGGCACAGCCACCCAACTTCCACTGCACTAACATCTTCTGCTACTACAAATTGATTAAAAATTTAAATTCTAGAACAATAAAATATCAAATTATTTTTGTGAAGGAAGAGGGGGTGTAACAATATATGAGTTAGTTATTTGTCTATTCTCCATAAGATTAACATGGGAAAGAGTATGCAGGTTTGCCGCTGTGAGGAACACTGAAAGTAGGCATTTATAACATAAACAATTTTTATTTTCACAATTTATACCAACTTTAATCAACATCAGTCCATAAATAAAAGAGTTTATATATAGGTATATATCTATATATATATACAGTGGAACTTGGTTATAACGTCATTGAATGGACCACACAATTAATGACGCTATATCAGAGTGACGCTATAAAAGAGGTTAGGCTACATAATTTTAGCTACAAAAGGTTAGCGGTAAGACAGCAATAAAATGCTGTTTCTAAAAATAGAATGTAGCTAAACAATAGCCGCAGCCCTCACGTTGCACCACTGACCGAACTTTCTCTATTTAGCTATATGTTGCCTTCATCTCGGCCCGATTATCTTGACGTTATATACGAGGTTTTAGAATTTACTGACGATATATCCGAGGTTTTTTCCTATGTAAATACATATAGTTTGGCAGGACCTAAAAATAAATGACGTTATATCCGAGTTGACGTTATGGCCGAGGCTGCAATAACCGACTTGCACTGTATATAAATTTTAATGACTATTGTTTTTGGTCTCCGGGCTCCTAAAGACAAAAAAATAACATGATCCCGGTCTTAAATCTTACCATGAGACCTACAGTAATAGCTTCTTCCCTATGGGAAATTCGCTAAAAACTATAAAATCTATAAATCATTGATTTTATACTTTTTTATGAATTTTGTTTATTTAGTCTTACTGTAAAACTGTTTTGCATTCAGTATTATTTAAAGACATATTTTGTTCATAAATATTTTATTTCTCCAAAAAAACTTAAATATTTATAACGAACGAGGAAAAAAGATTCAGAACATTTTTAATTTACTGTACTTCCAATGTTCAAGACAAATATCAAAGATATGCTAAATTGGTTCAAAATTGAGTAGAAGGAATTTAGATTTGTAATTGTTCTTTGTTACCTTATGGACTTGATTGATATCTGTTGTTGGAAGGTGATGGTGGACAACTGCCGTGACATGTCGGTGTCGGTGCGTAAGTTGATTGTCCAATGCCTGACTGACCTTTTGAACCACTACCCTAGCCACTCAGAGCTGCCCAAGTACTGGGTGCAGGGAGTCATGCCTCTGCTAGCTGACCAGGAGGTCAAGTCTCAGGAGAAGGTGCTCGAGGTAAATCACATGCGAATCATTGACTTTTCATTATGTATTCATTGCCAACATACTTTTAAGCGATTTTTTGTATCCTCATAAATGAATTAAAATATCTATTGTCTTTCTTCATTTATTTTCATTCTAATTTAACCGGGCAAATAAGTAAGCCTAATATATTTTTCAAATATGTCATATTTATTTCAAAAACAAAATTAACTTTAGGTTCACCTGGAAATATGAAGTTATGATTCTTATCTACAGATAAAGAAGAGGTTAGTTACTAACTTGGTCCATGGATAATTAGCCTCCTGGATTGAATGAAACTAAAAATTATAAATGTTACAATACCTTGTTTCTGTCGCCAATCTTTTGTCAGTAGGTCTAGAACAAACCCCGAAACTTGTCCAGATAAAGATATATTGAATTGATGATAGATTCAATGTACTGTAACTTTTATAATTTTTGTCAGTACACTATTGGAGTAATTTTTATGCAAAATTAGCTATGAATTTGAAACTAAGTCTCTAAGAAAATTACTTTAAGGCTTGTATTACTTTGTGATAGGCACTTCAGTCTATTGTGTTGGAGAATTTGGTCGCGTATGATAAGATGAAGACGCCTCACCATGCTCTTCCATGGACCTTGCTGAAGCTGATAGCGGAAAACAACAAGCGCCAGCTGTTTCTGTACGCCTGTCATAAGTGGACCCTGACAAACTCGTTGAGGTGAGACTTAACATGCTTTGTCTACTCATTTACAAATCACACAGAAAGTTTGGGTGAACATTGGCACAGCTGATAATCGAATTCATGATAAGGTGATTCTTTATCGTATTCTATTTATTACATCATTAACATAATTTTTTACTCAAATAGCCATCATGGGGTTATTTACAATTATAGACATCAAGGTAAAATTGCGGCTTTTATCACATAGGCTCTGATGTCTTGACAAAATTGAAAAGACTTGGTTGGCTAGGGCATACATGTAATGTATCGGAAGAATGTACAAAACTGAAGGAAGTATGCGCTGCTGTACCAGCTGGATTACACCCATTGGTGAGATCTAAAATGAGATGGTATGACCAAGTAAGGAAAGATGTGTCAGTGTGGAGTGACAATGGAGATGGCAGCAGATAGAGGTGTGGAAGAGGCTAATCTACAAGGCAAAGAGTGTCTCTGGTTACAACGAGGTAAAGTCTAACGTTCATCCACAAAGACCATTCTCATAATTAGACCAGTTTGTAATTCAGAAGCAAAAGTGATTCAGAACCCACACTTAACTGTAGGCCCCTTAGATGCTATCTGCTGCTGGGCTATTAATTTAAAGTCCTGTTTAAGGAACATGTCACCCTTAGTCAGTAACAAGACTATAAGATCGCGCCACAATCATCTTACACTCATTTCTCATTCATACTTGACTTATAATACCGAGCTCTATAAGTAATTTATTTATTTATTTATCAACGGACAACCATTTAAACAAAATAGAAGTAAATAAAAAGTGAGTACATAAGCATGCAAAGATGCAATAAATTAGACGCAGTCATTACAATGTACAGAGTAATTACAAATAATAAACTATACAATTAGTTAACAGACATAACCAATGAAATCATTATGTTTCAGGCAAACTTTGATAACAGTGTTGAAGACCCATATTGGAACAGAAAACAACGATGCTGCTTGGTTCTTGCTGGCTTCATTCTCGGAGTATCTTGACATCCGGGACCCCGAGTTTGTGCTGGATTACTTTTATGAAAACGTCCTGAACTCTCAACAGGTAACGCAACATTAAAAAACTTGTAAACTCAGGGGTCTTGTGTAATAAACAAATAATAAATAAACATCAGTAGGCACAACTATTTTTTTTTCGGGCAGGTTGTACCTCTTTATGAGTACCCCCGCTCCTGAGAGGGTTATGCAGTGACTCCACCGTTAGGCGGTGTATACCCAAACTAAACCCAGATGTGTATGAGCAACTTACGGGCAAATGGACTTCATTTGAGCGAATCACAGCATTAGCTTTTCAGCTGTAGCTGCTGGATTACCTCTTGGAGTGGCTAGAACAATCAAATCAGAACAGGGCCGGAGCAAGTGAAATAAATAAGTGGTCAGGTATTTCCATGGGGATTTTCCCCACTGTTTTCCAGGCCGAGATCACTGCCATTATGGAATGTGCCAGAGACATCTTGATGCTGGGCCATGAGGGCCTTTCTATGAATATTTTCTGACAGTCAGTCAGCTTAGAGCTTTGGACCCGGTAGAGTTCAACTCTAGGGTTGTGTGGGACTGTTTTAGGCTTGTGTCCTGTGTAGGCAGACACAATGAAGTCACCCTTTGTTGGGTTCCAGGGCACTCAGGGGTGGATGGTAACGAAGTGGCAGACAGGCTGGCCAATAGAGCTGCATCATCCCCCCTTTGTGGTCCTCAACCCTTCTGTGGTGTTTCCCGCATTGATAGGCTTTTCAGACTATAGAAAGATGAAGTAAGATACATAGATTAAGTAAGCTTAATCTTTGTTCTCCATCTCGTCAAGTTGCAAAGAGGTTCCTGAAACTTGGCAGGAAGGATGCCAAACTTGTCACAGGTATCGTCACTGGTCACGGTAATCTGTGGAAGCACCAACTACGCATGGGGGTCTTCAACGGCGACCCTCTGTGTAGGAAATGTCATCTGCAGGAGGAAACTGCAGATCATCTACTCTTTGATTGTATAGAGCTGGCAGAGGTAAGCCTCCACTTTGGGCAATTTGATAAGGGGTAGTTTTCTGCCTCCTGACGAGCTCGTTGACAGGCTGCTGCAGTTTTCTAGGTCTCTTCATCTAGAAAATTCCTGATTCTCCAGGAAAGAGAATTTTAGGGGTGCGCAAAAAGCCGCTACGGCTGAAGCGCATTGGGAAATTCCGCCCCTTCGAATGAATGAATGAATGAATGAAGTGAAATAACAGATGTTAATCAAAGTATATTAAACATAAGCATAAATTAATAAGTGTTGACGCATTGCTGTGTCAGGCTTTGGCTGGGCAGGACACGCTGTTCTCCTACGGTAGATCATCCAGGATGACAATGGGCCTCCAGACCTCTGCGACGTCACGCCATCTACAGAGTTCCCTGAGCTCCTCGGCTGCTTTTGCCGAGGCACTTTTGTACACGGGCTTTTGCTCTGTTAAATAGATCAATAGTTGGGACTCCCAACTTCCACATAATTACGGAGTTCCTGACGAACGGTTGTCGTGTGATTAGTCTCAGCGACTTCGTCTGGATGACATCTAGGCATTTCCTGTTGATCTTGCTGGCCAGAATCCACTACATTTCTGAAGCATACATGATACAATGTGTTAGCTTTTGTGTGACTGAGACTTGGCTTCTTCCTGGCACTCCATCAGATAGTTTTCAAATGACGGGTTATTCAATGCTTCGTTGTGACCGCCACCTGAACTCAATGACTCCTGGAGAACAAATGAGGTCAAAATTCTAACTAAGGTTAAAAATAAGTTATGAAACAAATATTGGAAGACCAGGGTGGATGGTGAATGGCAAAACTACAAAAAAGTAAAAAATGAAGATTGGTATGGATTGAAAAGGAAAATATTTCTTAGAAACACTTTCCAATAGCAAGAATCCAAAAGAATTATGGTCTTGCTTTAAGCAGTGTGTTGTGTTGGAGAAGAGCCATAATGAAATTCCAGCCGTTACACACCAAGTGAACATCACTGAGAGAAGGGATATTTCCTGAGAGATGGAAGAAAAGTATTGTGCATCCAATTCCTAAAACTGTGAATCTGAAAAGTGTGCAACAATTAAGTCCAATATCAATAGATTGCCTTTTCACAAATATTAGAGAAAGCTGTTATTTGTCAAATTATGACTTTCTTAAATTCAGAAAATATTCTACCAGTCTGGATTTAGAAAAAACCATAGTACATGTCCTGCATTGTTGAATATGTTTGATGAGTTATTCAAAGCCAGAGATGAGGGTAAATAAATACAGCACTGTTGTTATGCTTGATTATTCACAAGCTTTTGACTCTCTGAATCTTGAACTCTTACTTGTAAAGATGCACTACAGGTAAAAATGTTTAATATACTACCAAGGGAACTCAAAGACATAAACGAATTCAATAAATTTAAAAAGCAACTAAAACAATATTTAGTTGCAACAATATTACAAAATCTCAGAATTTTAAGAAGAACATAAATACAAAAATACATAGTGCTCACTCACACACACACCACACATGCATTTATACACACGTGAAGAAAGAAGAAGGAAGAGAAAAAAAATGACGATTCCCCTGTCTGAGGACTGCGGAGAAGACAACAATGGTAAATGGCAAATGGTAAACTATCCAAAATGCAAAAGTTGAGCGTGTGCAGTCCCTGATTCTATCAGTATTTCAATCCTGCATATTGTAATAGTATCTTAAATGAGAATATGGGGAGGATACAGAAGGTTCAGAACACCGCCATCAGGTTTATTTTCTGCCTGAGCCACCGTGACCATGTGTCACCTTTCAGGAAGGCCCTGCACCTACCCCCATGGATATCATATGCAGAGTGCTGACATGTTGTTTGGTCCACAAAGCTTTCTTAGTTGGAGAGCCTCGGTACCTCTTTGAGAAACTCTCCCTTCGGCGTGATGTCACTTTGCGTGGCACCTGGCAGTTCAGGCTCCTCCATATCCCGATGATAAGTTGCGAGGTTGGCAGGAAGGGCTTTGCCTATTTCGGTCCGGCTGTGGACTCCTGGTGAGCCTCAAAGACCTTTGTGTTTCGACTTTTAAAAATAAATAAATTGTATTTTAAATGACCAGATTAAGACCAAACTTGTATTTTTTTGTTTTGATGTGAGCACCATGCCACCTAAGTGCACGATAATGCCAGTTGTTTCTAGTAGTCCTGTGACTGTGGTGCTGGACCTGTGAACAAGGCAGCGGTGAACCAAGATCGCCATCCCCCCTTCCGGGTAGCCATGCTGTCTAGTTGGGCGATATGTCCTGTAGATCTCTCAAGGTAACCTGAAACAATGACTCTGGGTTAAATGTGGTTCGCTGATAAGGGGGACATAGATGTTCAGCCGTGACAGGAAGAAGTGCAGTTCATTCCTGCGGGTCTTCAACCCGTTGGCGTTCCACGCGATGACCCTGATATCCCTAGGCTCCATTCAGAAGTTCTAGAAGGGTGGACATCATTTGTACAAGTAGCTCCGCCATGAACTTGTCCGTTCCGTTAACGGTCATGCCACAACTATAGTTATACTATAGTTGTGGCATAGTACTATTGTACTAATTAGTACAATAGTACTAATAGTACTAATTAGTAGTAATATACAATATGTTAAGTGTATAGTTATACATATTGGTAGGTCATATGCCACCCTGAGGTCAACAGTGAAAGAGAGTAAGCAGCGAGTTACAAATGAGTAGCTGTTTACTAATCATAATTTAATAGCATTAAATTTTTGTGGTGAGTGATGCACCTCAGCAACCTCTGTGACTGTTGTAGGTGGATGAGTACTGCTGTCAGCTGGTAACGGAAGTGATGCACCTCAGCTGGAGACAGTTGCTATTTGCCAGTACTGCTGTAGCCTGTCAGCTGGTGACGGAAGTGATGCACCTCAGCTGGAGACAGTTGCCGGTACTGTTGCAAGTTAACCTCTGTGACTGTTGTAGGTGGATGAGTACTGCTGTCAGCTGGTGACGGAAGTGATGCACCTCAGCTGGAGACAGTTGCCGGTACTGTTGCAAGTTAACCTCTGTGACTGTTGTAGGTGGATGAGTACTGCTGTCAGCTGGTGACGGAAGTGATGCACCTCAGCTGGAGACAGTTGCCGGTACTGTTGCAAGTTAACCTCTGTGACTGTTGTAGGTGGATGAGTACTGCTGTCAGCTGGTGACGGAAGTGATGCACCTCAGCTGGAGACAGTTGCCGGTACTGTTGCAAGTTAACCTCTGTGACTGCCTGCTTCGGCACCTAGTGCAGTTTACAGTGCCACTTCCTATGATCACACGGTGCATAGACATCTGCCAGTTGATTACGGAAACTCATGCTGAATCTCCTGACCAAGCGAGAGAAAGAGTCAGGGAATGGGCCAGCAATCTAATAACGGTAATTGTAACCCAATTTACAAATATAGGACTAAAGAAATATGTAAAAGAATATATACGCATCGATAACTGATTATTTTATATCAATACTTTCGGCCCTTTTTCTGAAATCATACATTCTATTGGAAAACTAATGTTCAAATTAAAGGAAAAAATTCACCGTCATTATTTCGAAAAGAAAGTTATTAGGTATTTCAATAGTTGTTTCATTCAAGCTTAAAATGTTAGGTGCTACATAAAACACAACTTTTTCATACTGTGTCATAGGTCCATGCACTTTCAATCCTGTAGATCTACTTCGTCAGACAGTACTGTTTAAATGTTTAAAATATTTTTGACCTAAATGCTGATTTGTTGTGTAGTTTACTTTTTTTAACATTTTTACAAACACCAAAGTATGGTATTACAATTTTTTTATTACGAATAAGTAAAGGTGGAGACTGAAAATACTTTGTTTCACTACTGTTGCGACATTAGGCTACTAGACGAATGTTTCATCTGTTGTAGAACTGTGAGTCAAAGATAGAGAAAGTGATTGGTGCGTCGGCGCCGCCAGTGGTGGCGGATGAGGAGAGGCTGTGCCAGTATGTGTTTACTGTGGGTGAGCTGGTACTGATCTGTCCTGGTCAGCTGCAGCACTCCACCCTTCTGCTCATCCAGAACCTACTGGAGACGGAGGCCACCGACGACAACGAGGACGAACAAGACCAAGAAGAGGGTGAGCAACAGTCATGACAAGACCTAGACAGAGCCCCAAAGCAGAACGTTCTTGCTCTTTCTGGCGTTCCCAAAATCTTTCTGCAGGAATTTACATTTTCTTGCGGTTTATCTGTATGTTTCCACTTTGTTCAAAGAATTAAAAGCTCTTTTTTATTCCAAATTAAATAAAAAAATTGTATTCAATTCCTATAGGACAAAAATTTTTCTAAAAAGAGTATACAAACATAACATATAAAATAAACAAATTAATTTTCCCTATTATTTAGTCGTATAGTAGGTAATTAGGGAAATAACAAATGCATGGGTGGTCTGTACAAGGGTATGGGTCGTCGTCAGAAGTATTATTCAATTTTTTATACAAGGAACACTGTAACTTATGTCTGGTATTTTTGTTGTAACAATTTTTGAATTAAAAATTTAAAAACAAAAAATGAAAAGAAAGTATTTAGTTTGGTTCTTTAAAATGAAATTTGAAAAATAAAACATATAATAAGGGCTGGAAAATGAGGTTGACTTAAGTTTTCACCTTAATTTCATAGAACATCATTCAGGTGAAGCGACTGTGAATGGCTCCAACCTGGGGACAGCAACGTGAATATTTATCTGTAGCCCAATACGATAATTTTCTCAGCTCCTTACCCTTCCTATATCGAAAAGCCAATTTTCATCCTATTTTTTAAATAAAAAGGCACCAAAAAAATCTTTCAGGATTTCTTGTAAATTCCTAAACAAAATTTGAATAATGTAGCTTGACACAGTAAAAAAAGGTTTTTACTAATTGGTCGGAAGAAATGTTTCTATTTCAATGTCTTGTTATTAGTGGTTGGAAAAGCCAACGATGGTTGAATTTTTGTGCATGTGCAGGGCCCTAACGTAAAGCAATCTCAGGCTAAGTAATTTTTTGTGAAATAGTGTGTCTGATGGGTACCTCTTTTACTCGACCTAAGGCAGCCTTAAAAATCACCTTATGAACAGTATTTAAAGTTTATAGGTTTGAACGGAAAGCCACTAAGAATATAAATACAATTTTTATTCTCATTTTTTAATTATTTTTTTTACAATGAATTCAATAAATAAATTATATTCATATTATTAAATTTGAAAATGTAAATTACTATCAGTGAAACTATAAATTACTTTTATCTTTGGCAGAGAAGAGATGGAAGGGCCATGTAAGTGCAGCAGTACAGGCTGTCGCTGTGGTAACCCTGGGCAAGCTCTGTCTTCAGAAGGAGCATACGGCTAAAGTGTTGGTACCCCTGTTTGCCAGCCTGCTCAGTGAAACTCCTCACAATGAAATCAAGATCAACGCTATGATTGTACTCACCGACATGTGTGTCAAGTGAGTATGAAATTGATTGCTCAATTAATTCTAATTGAATTAATTATGAAACATGAATTAGTTGTAGTTAAACAAATATGGTACTATAGTAAAACTTTATAGTAGAATTTTATAAATTGGAAATTCGAATAATGAGATAGACTGGTTTTGAACAGAAAATATTAATATGACAAGGAAAATATAATGTGCAGGACATGATAGCTATAATAATAACAATGACACCGCCATGCAGTCATATTCATTGCTTTAGCAAAGACCCGTCCCCCATACACCCTGCCTGAGATGTGCATCTGTGTGAGGTACCAAGACCTAAACGTCAAGGAAAACACTCTGAGACTGATGACACAGATCATATAGCAGGACTATCGTAAGGTGGTCTCCAATGCCATTGTCATGACCACTGCTGTAATGTCCCCAGGTTTACATCTGTTGTGGAGAACCATCTGCCGGAGATGTGCATCTGTCTGAGGTACCAAGACCTTCAGGTTAGGGAGAACACACTGACATTGATGATACAGCTCATACAAGAGGACTACCTGAAGGTGCGGTGTCCGATGTTATTCAATTTACTGTCCATGCTCAACGACGATCATCAGCTCATCAAAGACATGATATCGTCTTTCATTGTTAACTCACTATTAGTCAAACAGAAGAATATTTTGGTTCAACACTTTGTCGAAGCCTTATTCCATTACAATGCATACATGGTAAGATTTTTAAACCTTTTTATTTATAAAAAATATATTTATTGTTTATTAATTATTTCACATAAGAATAATCATATATTAGTCTCATTTTGAGCAATAGTTTACAAAAGATCCTTAACCCTTTGAGGATTACAGACTATTACCCAGTTGAAGAGTAGTGACCTACCAATATGCCATTTTGTGTCATGGCCCTAAGGAGTAACCACGTACTGATATGCTTTGATACAAAACATGAAACACCTGTTTTTTTATTCTGAACGATATACAATTGGTTAAAATGTATAACAGCTGATTTGGTAAAGTAGTGGGGAGTGTGTTTGGTTGGCCGATGTTAAGTCTGACATTGTCACAGCTGTAGTAAAGGGTGTGAGCAGTGCACTAGTTTAGTCCTCGGTGGGTTTTTCTGAACTTTACACGATCACACTGCTTTTGAATTGAATATGCTTTCAAATATTCCATACGAAGAAGAGCTTTTAAGAACGTAGGTTTTACAATACTAATTTACCAATTACTAAATTAATTGGTAATTAATTAATTAGATATTGTATTATACTCATTGTTCAGTAATCCATTTTTATTATTTTTTATTCCTGAAGTCACTTTTATGTAATAATAGCCTACTACTGGGGGTACGCCCATCTGTGATATTCGATATTACTCCCGAAAGGGTTAAAATAAATTTAAAACTATGTTTAGGAAACCTTTTTTTTCAATTAAATCCATTTTCAAACTTTTTCTCCATAATTTTCATTCAAAATTCTGTACTAATTCCTCCACTAATCATCCGACTTGAACAACTTTTAAGGAATATAATTTATCATTTTGACAAACAATATAAGATATGTATGTGGTGTAGGGTCACTCAACATACTCCAAGGGCCGCACGATGACTATCCGGGAACGGGCCGTGTTCTCCCTGGAAGGTGCCGACCGCCAGGCTCAGCGTCGCCACATCTACAGGTTCATGTTGGAGAACATGATGGACGATCACCGATTTAGTGTCACCTACCGTCTCTGCACCGATGTTCTAGGTGAGCATGTCTTTATGGTATAGTTACCCAACTCTTAATCCAATATTCAGATTATTGTTGCGGATAATTTCCATCACGATTTTAAGCAAAACAAAGTTTTACAACGTTTTGAGGTCTGGAATCTGATCTCGTCCTTAGGCAGGCTAGTACCAAAAACATAACAGTCAGAAACTTACAAACAATACCATTCACTATTATAATTATACACACAAGTTAAACAAAACAATTAAACAAAACACGTCCACCGTTACAAACACTCAATGACAACACAACATGACAAGATGGAGTTGTCTTTCAAGAGTAGAGAGATCAATGTCAACAGCCAACTAAATTTTGTAATTCTTTATAGCTTTTAAGATGTATAAATATAATTATTATTATTTTACCTGTTTAGCAAGAACATTGTTATTTGTTACATGATGATTGTAGCCGGAGTGGCGGACGGTGACATAGAGCTTAGTCCGAGTGGCACAACCCTGCTGCAGGATGCTCTGCACGTCTTGTCCAGTGATGAGATCCGCCTGTCGCAGTTGCGAGGGGCGACCAAGGACTGCGACGAGGACGAAGAACCTGCCCACGAGGCCCAGGTGGCAGCGGCCATCAGCAATCTGGCACGCAAGACGCTTGTCTCTCAGGTCAGCCCCAAGACCATCTTGAACATTAGTCCAAGTGGTTTTATTTAAAATTTAAATGACTATTAGCATGCACAGTTGCACGTTTAACTACTGGTTACCTGGGGCGGCTTGATAGTACAGCAAAATGACCAGAAAACCTCATTATTCTAGGTACTTTCCCCTATTCCTCACCATGTGTAACCCTATTTTTCTTGGGGGTTGAAAACATGGACAAAGACATTGCGCAGATACCGATAGCGAAGCTGATGAACAAAGGCATAATGCATGGCCATTGTTACCATTGGGTATTTCCAAATGGTTAATAGGATTTTAGAGCCTCTTACAGGTTATGGAACAAAACGGGAGTTATGGATGAGCAAAAAGATTTAATGGAATTACAAAATGCAGTCTAAAAATACAAAACTATGAATTTTATTGAATACATAAATGCAATGAAATTCATATAGTGTTACGATACAATGTTTAATTTTAAATGGTAAATAACATTCTATATAATGAACTCTGAATAGAATTCTGTTACACAGTAAGGTTTATGAATTTGATATGATGCCTGAATGAAAGTGAAATATAGAATTTTATGAAGAAAGACTTCTGGTTTTGGAACATTAACTGTAAAAAGGTGTGTTTATACCATCCAAGATGTATAATCTTGGATAATATATAATGCCTAAATTATTCCCAATTTATTTGGTTAATTCTATTTATAAAAGTTTTCATTGTACATTGCACATAGAAAGCCACTGGTGACCTTTCATTATTAGTCAATGGACACTCAATGTAGCGTCTTTTCCGTTTCCTGTTTTCATCTGCTAGTTTGTGAAGTAAAACATTGTAAAAATGACTAATAATGCTCATTTTTGTCATTCCTCAGGTTGTAAAGAAAAACATGATAGAAAATGTGGTGCCGATCTTCATAAAACTGAAACTCAAGTTGAAGCAGCTCAAGTCTCCGCTGGTCAGAGACCTGATGGCGTGTTTGCGGGAGTTAATGAAGGATTACAAGACCGAGGTAAGAAATTGAACTGCTCCGTAGGGTAACTACTCTGTTGAAATGATGCATAATAAACATCTCAGTTAATCTTGCTTTTTTTGATCGTTGCCTATGTCATACTAATTGCCCAGTAACTGAAACAAATGGGAGGATGTTTTGCTCATGTTCACAGTAATGGTATTTTTTTCCAACCACTAACGGTGGTTCCAGTTACCAAATTAAGCTACGGTTAAGATTTAGAAGCAATAATAGTATGATTTTTTAAACATATTTACCCAGAAAACCATTAATTCAGTATAGCAGACCTGAAAGATTTGCAGATGGTTTGAACTGTCTAAATACACAAAGCTCAAGACTAGCGACGAATGTAATTTTAAGTTTTATTCAATAAAACCAGATTTACTTTTAAAAGGTTCGTTCAACCATTGTCTACGATGTCCCAGTTGTTACTATCTCAGTTGTAATCATTATATCAACACTCTTCACTTGCAACAACTAGTACACATAGTCGTAGTTTTGAGTGGAAAAACTATTATGAGAAGATGGTTTTTTCACTTCACATCTGTTAAATTTAACCCTTATTCCTTATCCCTTATTTTTGGGTTGAGCATTTTCTTTGTACATTCGACTCCCTCTAGTCCGGACTCGGATGTCGGAAATGAGTCGTCAGCGTACGGTCGTGTTTCTCATGGTAGGAATCGACAGGATTGGAACGTGTTTGTTTATTTCCAGCTTAAATATAAATAAATAACATCACAAACGTCAGTTGAGTTTACAATTGGGTTTGATACGGATCTTCAGTGAAACGTCAACGCCGGTGTGAGAATTTTGACTAATGCGGATGGGAGCACTGGAACTGGCAACAACGTCGCCTGTTGCTCTACGCCTTCGCAGTTGCTCTAGGTCGTGTAACATCAGCTGTGGATACAATGTTTATAAGGAAATGGCGTGATTATGCGTTCAAGAAAACAGTTTAAGCGAAAAAGCTGAAGAAAATAATAGATTTATTTTAATATTTAAAGTAATGTAAAGAGAAGATTTTTATTCTTCTTAGGTTACAGTAAATATGTTTGAGATAATCTTATTAATATAAAGTTAAAGTTTTCTTTTTTTTCATACTGTAAATAAATTTGTAAAGGTTCAATTTGCGGTGCCTTATAATTTCACGTTAATTCCTATTTATGGTGACACATTTAATTCATCAATGTCACAAAAAACTATGATCCAACAAACAAAAACCATGTTTGGGAAAGTACGCTTTAAAATCATCTTAAAATGCGATTTATATAGATACTGTACGCTAGTACAGGTTGTAATTTATACATATAAAACCGTCGGATGGTCCGGAAACTTTTTTAATCCGGACTGGGGTCAGGTCCCGAGGTGTCGAGATTAGAGGGAGTCGACTGTAAGTACTTTCATAAATAATAAAAACGTTATGAATCAGGAGGACAATAAGATAAATACAATAATATAATTTCTCAGGTTTTAATTTCTTGATGCAGAGTGCTAGATAATAATTTAACTTTTTTTCTAGATAAATGAGATTCTCGCTGCGGACAAGGAATTGGCAGCGGAAATTTCCCACGACTTGCAGACGTCCAGGGTGGAGGGGGAGGACAGTGGGGATGAAAATACGACCAAACTGAGCGACGAGGAGGTGCTGAAGAAGGCTGTCATGGAAGTGGTGGCGTTGACGGAGGTAAGGAAGAGCCTGAACACGACGAGACAAACGAGACGGTCTCGGTCTAATGAATCACACACCAGTGTCAAGTCCAAAAGTGTTGGTGAAACTCCAAGTAAGAGGGCATCTGGAGACCACCAGGAGAACGTGTCCGTGTCTGGGTCGAACACTCCTATGGTGAACAACGGCAGTTCTCCCAAAACGTCGCCAAGTGTCAGTGAGGGCGCGGGAAGCAGTAAACAGTCGTCACCGTCCTGTAACTCTGTCGCATCCGACAGTCCGGTCGAACCTGTGTTGAAACCAAGGAGTAGCCGTCACTCGACAGCATCTTCCTGCAGTGAGGCAAGCACCTCCTCGAGGACCAGTAGGAGCTCTCGCAGAACTAAGAAAAAGTAACTTTGCCTGTAATCGTTGTACATATTTATTATTTTACCATATTTTATACTTAGTAGTTTTAGATTGCTGATTTAAAAGTGTCATATTGTAATAAACTTTATTTTTACTGAAATTATTTATTACCCAGTCTTTTTATGTGTAGAAGAAGAAAACAGTACCTATTCTGGAGACAGACTAATATTTCAGGGTATTCAAACCTAAATATGAGTGTTATGATTTTGATGATATTATTTAGCTTTGTTTACTGACAAACAAAGACTAGAATTTAATCGGTACGGATCATTGATTAATATAGCAATGATAAAAAGTAGCTGGATCCAGTCTGGAATTGAACCGGCGACCTCTAGCTTACAAAGCAGGCTCTGTAACTGCTCAGCCACCCACCCTAATTTTACAATTGAAATGTTACAAATATCATTGGATAAAAACATCAATAAACGGTGATGATTAAAAAAAATTCTTTTCATGACAAGACATTGAAATTCCCCGATATTTTTGTATACTACAATAACTACTTTTCAAGAAGTCATTGTATTTTAAGGGTAGTTCTTTTTCTAATTCATGACAAGAAAGTAACAAATTGATTCTGATTTTTCTGGTATTTCCATTAAAAATTTATCCATCCATAGAATTACACTGGATTCTAACTTGATTCTATCTTTTTTGTGGCTGTTTTGGAGTTCACAAATTTTTTTTTGGTGTAAGATAGATTTGAGATGCTGTAAAGGAAAATAATAAACATTTTTTAATTTTGATTTAGATTACAATAAATGTAAAAAGACTGGAAGCTCTTGGCAGCTTTAATTATTTTTATTTTAGGTTTTACCTAGTTCTTTCTTCTCTGTATTTTAATGTTGAAAATATGGAAAAAAGTTAAGTTTTTCATCAATTGTCTATTAATTATATTTTATTTTACTACTATAAACTACAGTAAATAATTATTAATATAATAATTTATAATATAAATAATATATTCTGTTAATAATAATCAATTTATATTAGAGTAACAGAGTTATAGTAAATTATCATTACACCAGAGTCCCAGTGATCCAAACTAATTGGAACTAAACCCTGTTCGGATTATTCACAAGTTCCGTGTAAAGTTCATTAAAAATACTAATAAAGTCCATTATTTTAGACTCGAACGGTGTATCTCGAGAAATTAATTTACGTCTTATCAAAATTCACATACAGGTTTGTCCCCTAGATGTTTTGCCTGAACAGCATCAAGTGTTCCTGCAGAGAAGTTCTATCCGTTATTTACTCTTCATTATAAATATAAAACACGACACACACATTGAAACATAAAGACAAACAATGATAAAACAGTGCCATCTGTAGGCCTACTTTTTACGTGATCTGAAGGTGAACTTGAATGTTCGAAAAGTGAGAGAAATAAAGAGTCGAACAGTGAGAATCGTATCTATTGTGATGAACTGTGAGTGTAGCTAGACATCGCCCAATGCTATCTCGAGCAACCTTGTACTGCTACATCCGAATGATTGATGTTTATTTTATGAGACGATGGCGTAACTTGGATAGCAGGATTTCTTTACGTCAAAAGACGATAATTGAATTCTTAAGTTCCAAAAAGTAAGTTATTGTACTGTGGTAAGAAATAATACAAACAATAACCCAAACTTAGGCTTTTAATAACTTATAATACAGGTCGGGAAATAATAATGATGAATGATTTTATTTGCTTGAAAATTAAAAATACCCCCGTCGCAGCAGACCTGCGTACTCAGCGAATTTCCAAATCAACAATATAATAATAATAATATTTGACAAGTTTTATAAAAATCTGTCCATAAACATGAGAATTATTTGCCTATTCTCCATAAGATTAACATGGTAAAGAGTGTGCAGGTTTGCTGCTGTGAGGAACACTGAGAGTAGGCATTTATACCATCAACAATTTTTATTTTTAACATTTATACAAACTTTCGTCAACATCTGTTCATAAATAAAAGGGGTTTGCCTATTCTCCATATGATTAACATGGGAAAAGAGTATGCAGGTTTGCTGCCTTGATAAACACATAAACTATGATTTTTAAGCATAAATGGATGAACCTCAACCACATGAAGCTAAATATAAAGTTTTATCCAAAAGTATTGGTTAATAAGTGAAATATTAATTTTTCCTTATCCTCCATAAGATTAACATTGGAGCCCCAAAATACAACATACTGTGTTTAGATTTTTTAATATCTCGGTAACCGTTGAAGATAGAGAAAAACTTTAAAGAACTTAATTGTGTAGTTTTTTAAGCTGATTCCAATGGTGAAATATAAAATTTGAAATTTTTAAAAATTACATGTGAAAAACGCAAAAAACCCCATTTTGGGGTACAAAACCTCCCCAAACTACCCGTTCACATTGACCGGTATGTCTGGTTTACGAACTCGTCCGAGCAGTTGTAGGAATACACCTCTCTACCAAATTTGGTCTTGATCGGACCATTTTTACGAGAGTTATCGTGCTAACAGACACACACACATATATATATATATAAATTTTAACGACTATTGTTTTTGGACTCTGGGCACCTTAAGAAGAAAAAATAACATGGTCCCGGGCTTAACTCTTGCCATGAGACCTACGGTAATAGCTTCTTCCCTATGGGAAATTCGCTAAAAGAAACCATATATTGAGTTTGTTAAAAACTCACCCTAATAATCTAGCTCTAAAAAGTATTTTAAAATACCCCCGTCGCAGCAGACCTGCGTACTCAGCGAATTTCAAATCAAAATTTTAAAATATGATTTTATAAAAATCTGTCCATAAACATGAGAATTATTTGCCTATTCTCATAAGATTAACAAGAAAGAGTGTGCAGGTTTGCTGCTGTGAGGACACTGAATAAGCATTTCTATTAAATAATTTTTATCTTAAATTTATACCACTTTCTTAACATCTGTCCATAAATAAAGGAGTTTGCCTATTCCCTATCTTATAACATGGAAAAGAGTATGCAGGTTTGCTGCCATGATAAACACATAAAACTATGATTTTTAAGCGTAAGTGGATAGATCTCAACATGAAGCTAAATATCAAGTTTATAAAAAATATTTTTAATATGGGAAATATTAATTTTTCCCTATCCTCCATAAGATTAACATTGGACCCCAACGTACTGTGTTTAGATTTTTTAATATCTCGGTAACCGTTGGAGATAGAGAAAAACTTTAAGGAACTTAATTGTGTAGTTTTTTTAAGCTGATTCCAATGGTGAAATATAAATAATTTTTAAAAATTACATGTGGACGCAAAAAAAACCATTTTGGGGTACACAAACTACCCGTTCCCATTGACCGATATGTCTGGTTTACGAACTCGTCCGAGCATTTGTAGGAATACACGTCTAATAAAATTTGGTCTCGATCGGACCATTTTTACGAGAGTTATCGTGCTAACAGACACATATATATATATATTATCATATATATAATATTTATATATAATATATATTATATATATATATATAAATAAAAATCGTTATTGTTTTTGGACTGCTGGCACCTAAAGAAGAAAAAATAACATGGTCCCGGGCTTTGTCTTCACCATGAGACCTATGGGTATAGCTTCTTCCCTATAAATTCGCTAAAATTTAGAAATACGAGTTCATAAAACAAGTTAAAAACAAACTTTTTAGCAAAAATTTGAAAATTGTAAAGGAAATTCAAAGAAAACTTGGAATTTATTAAATGAATTAATTGGTCAATCGAGGGTTAAAGAAAATTGTTTGAAATTGGAAATCAACAATGTATTAGAAGATGATTCTCTGATTATAGCTAATGAATTTAATACATTTTTTCAAATATAGTAAGCAACTTAAATTTAGAACCGGTAGCTACTGGTGACATGTTTCATTACTTACAGTATAAGGACATTTTTCATAATAGAGAACAAGCTAGGACAATGGTTATTGATCCTGTCTTGCCCGAAGAACTTTTGGCTATAATAAAAACTCTAAAAAATAACACCTCTCCAGGAATAGATGGTGTCAATTCCCTTTTAATCAAAGAAATCTCTTTAAAAATTCTGGCCGTACTTTTAGCGAATTTCCCATAGGGAAGTAGCTATTACCGTAGGTCTCATGGCAAGAGTTAAGCCCGGGACCATGTTATTTTTTCTTCTTTAGGTGCCCAGAGACCAAAAACAATAGTCGTTAAAATTTTTATATATATATATATATATGTATATATATGTATATATATATGTGTCTGTTAGCACGATAACTCGCGTAAAAATGGTGCGATCGAGACCAAATTTGGTAGAGACGTGTATTCCTACAAATGCTTGGACGAGTTCGTAAACCAGACATATCGGTCAATGGGAACGGGTAGTTTGGGGGGGTTTTGTACCCCAAAATGGGGTTTTATGCGTTTTTCACATATAATTTTTAAATATTTCTAATTTTATATTTCACCATTGGAATCAGCTTAAAAAACTACACAATTAAGTTCCTTAAAGTTTTTCTCTATCTCCAACGGTTACCGAGATATAAGAAAATCTAAACACAGTACGTTGTATTTTGAGGCTCCAATGTTAATCTTATGGAGGATAAGGAAAAATTAATATTTCACTTATTAACCAATATTTTTGGATAAAAATTTATATTTAGCTTTATGTGGTTGAGGTTCATCCATTCATGCTTAAAAATCATAGTTTATGTGTTTATCATGGCAGCAAACCTGCATACTCTTTTCCCATGTTAATCATATGGAGAATAGGCAAACTCCTTTATTTATGGAGTTTATGTGTTTATCATGGCAGCAAACCTGCATACTCTTTTCCCATGTTAATCATATGGAGAATAGGCAAACTCCTTTATTTATGGATGTTGATGAAAGTTGGTATAAATGTTAAAATAAATGTTTTTGAAGGTATAAATGCCTACTCTTAGCGTTCCTCACAGCAGCAAACCTGCACACTCTTTCCCATGTTAATCTTAAGGTGAATAATAAAATAATTCTCATGTTCATCAACAGATTTTGACCACTTGACTTGTCGTATATTATTATTATTATATTATTGATTTGGAAATTCGCTGAGTACGCAGGTCTGCTGCGACGGGGGTATTTTTCATTATCAACTTTAGTTTTACAAGTTGAACTTTCCATACTTCTCTAAAAAATGCTGTAGTGATTCCAATCTTTAAAAATGGCCTTAAAACAAAATGCAATAATTATAGACCAATATCTTTGCTGTCCAGCTTCTCTAAAATATTTGAGAAGCTTATGAAGAACAAATTACTGTCATTTCTAGATAAAACAAAATTTTTTAATAATAAGCAATTTGGTTTTAGGGCTGGTATGAACAATGAAAATGCACTTTTAAATTTTTTGACAGGTGTACATGATGGACTAAATGAAGGTAAATGTGTGAGTGGATTATTTCTTGATATAAAAAAAGCTTTTGATACAGTAGATCATAATATTCTGCTGAATAAATTGTTTAAAAATGGAATTAGGGAGATTGCCTATAAGTGGTTTGAAAGCTATATTTCAAATAGAAAACAATGTGTATGAATAAATTCGACTGTTAGTGAAATTCAAACTATAAAAACTGGAGTTCCACAAGACTCAGTGTTAGGAGCAATATTATTCATAATTTACATAAATGATCTTTGCCAAGCCAATTTTCATGGTAATTTAACTTCTTTTGCCGACAGCACTTTTCTACTCAGAAAAAATTGGTATCTTGTTCAAAGGGCGATGAATAAAGATCTTGAAGCACTTAAATGGTGGTTTACAGTTAACAAATTGTTGTTTAGTCCAGAAAAAACTAAATACATCAACTTCAGCCCTAAGAAGAACATTATTTTTGGTAGTAATATTACAGTATATACAAGTGTTCAGATTGTTTAGTAAAACAAACAAGTTGCATTTCGAAATGTGCTGTTGTAGATAAAATTGATAATATAAAATATCTAGGTCTTCAGGTCGACAGTGAATTGAATTGGAAATTACACACAAACCAACTTAAGAAAAAAATTCAAAATTTGTTGAGATATTTTTATTTTTTGAAAGATCTTAGTAATAATCAAATTCTAAGAGTTTTATATTTTTCTTTAGTACAAAGTAGATTAGATTATGGAATAGTTTTTTGGGGGAATACCTATGAGCTGTATACAAAACCTCTATTCATACAACAAAAGTATATCTTAAGATTAATTTCAAATAAGAGAAGATTTGAACCCTCAAAACCTCTATTTTTATCACAAAAAATTCTTCCACTTAAATACCTCTATATCTACAAAGTACTCAAACTCTTTTACACTAAAAGTGGAAATTTTCCACAAAATGACAGTAATTACAGAAAAAAACTTAGAATTGCAAACCAGTTTTTAATTCCAAAACCATCAACTACTTTTTTTACAAAAACCTTTAACTTCATTGCGCCAAGAATGTTTAATAAATTGCCAGAAACTACAAAAAATTCTCAAAATATCAAACATTTTTTAAATAAAATTAGGAAATGGCTATTACATCTGGAAGATGTGGATAATTTACTAAAGGTGCAAAATTGAATTTTGTTTTAGTTTCATTATTTATATTTTGCTAATTTTTGTTTTAGTTTCATTATGTATATTTTGCTATTTTTAGGTATTATTAGGTTTATTAAGGGCACACTATGGAGGGCTGTGCCACACAGGGACTATGCATTGTATGCAATGAGCTTTGACGGCACCTGGGGAGACCAACTCTGGAGGCTAGCCTCTGGGGAGGTGCCAGAGCCGCCTGGTGGCATAAGTGCGGTGTGCGGTTCTAAAGCATTGAACCTTAAATTAGTTTTTGAGTTGGAAAATTTTGTTGTTATTTAAAAAAATATCGTTAATTAAGCACAATATTTTGTTATAATAATTATTTTTATATTATTTCATTTTATTGAGACCAAAATGTTAATTTTATTTTAGTTAAAATATGAGCGCTCTAAATTTCAATGTAAAATGAAGGAACCTCAAAACAGGCATTGCCTAAAGAGGTCCTAATTTATTTTTTCAAAATTTGTAAATGTGTCAGCCTGGTAAGCGAAGATGACTTTTAATTTATAAGCATTTGTATAGGACTGTAATTTGATAAAGTAATAATTTATTTGATTATAAGAAATTCTATTCTGTTTATTGTATATAATTTTGAAAAAAATAAAATTCTATTCTAATCTAAAAAAATAAAAATAACATTGCAATGTACTTAAACATATGATCAGCTGATAATAAATGAACTAATGATTCACAATATTCTCCCCTGCCAAATTCTGCGTCAGGCTTGTAGTTCTATGACTTACAAAGTGACCTATGATGTTTACTGACGTTCAGAAAATTTAATAGGCCATGAGTTATAATTTATGGGAAATTGATGAAAACCTTAAAACACTCTGAATTGGGAGGACCAATGCTGCCAGGTGTCAAAAGTGATCCAGGTTCCTACCTATTCTTCCAAACCTATTATTTACTCCAAATTATAATTCTGAAACATTTATGAAAATCTAAAAAAACACCTTGAATTCATGGAAAGAACACCACAAATTTATTAATGGGGAACAGCTTAAAAATGCTATGAATTTTCTATATATAGATATATACAACCAGTTATATTTATGGAAAAATATGAAATACCCCCGTCGTAGCAGACCTGCGTACTCAGCGAATTTCAAAATCAATAATATAATAATAATAATAATAATATATTACAAGTTTTATCAAAATCTGTCCGTAAACACGAGAATTATTTGCCTATTCTCCATAAGATTAAGATGGGAAAGAGTGTGCAGGTTAGCTGCTGTGAGGAACACTGAAAGTAGTCATTTCTACCATTAATAATTTTTATCTTAACATTCATACCAACTTTCATCAACATCTGTCCATAAATAAAGGAGTTTGCCTATTCCCCAAATGATTAATATGGAAAAAGAGTATGCAGGTTTGCTGCCATGATACACACTTAAACTATGATTTTTAAGCATATATGGATAGATCTCAACCACATGAAGCTAAATATCAAGTTTTATCCAAGAATATTGATTAATATGGGAAATATTAATTTTTCCCTATCCTCCGTAAGATTAACATTGGAGCCCCACAATACAACGTACTGTGTTTAGATTTTTTTATATCTCGGTAACCGTTAGAGATAGAGAAAAACTTTAAGGGACTTAATTGTGTAGTTTTTTAAGCTGATTCCAATAGTGAAATATAAAATTAGAAACTTCTAAAAATTACATGTGAAAAACGCAAAAAACCCCATTTTGGGGTACAAAACCCCCCCAAACTACCCGTTCCCATAGACCGATATGTCGGGTTTACGAACTCGTCCGAGCACTTCTAGGAATACACGTCTCTACCAAATTTGGTCTCGATCGGACCATTTTTACGAGAGTTATCGTGTTCACAGACACACACACATATATATATATATATATAAATTATATTATATTATATTATATTAATATTAAATAATATTAAATAATATTAATATAATATTAATATTAATATTAAATAATATTATATTATATTATATATATATAAATTATATATATAAATTTTAACGACTATTGTTTTTGGACTCTGGGCACCTAAAGACGAAAAAATAACATGGTCCTGGGCTTAAGTCTTACCATGAGACCTATGGTAATAGCTTCTTCCCTATGGGAAATTCGCTAAAAAACTAAAAACAGTATGAATTATTCAAGGAAAGTTGGGGGAAATCTGAAACTTGAGACTTGATGTAAAATTGAAAAAAAACCTTGAATTAAAATTCTTGGAGATTGTTTGGAAACGTAAAATCGCCTAAATCAAAATTCATTGTTAATTAACGAAACTAAAAAACCATGAATTATATAATTCAAAGAAATTTATGTAAAACTTAAAACACCATGAATAATTATAATTCATGGAAAATTGATTAAAGCCTAAAAACATCACAATTTATTTCATAGAAAATAGATGAAAACTTAACACCATGTAATTTAAAATTGATGAAAAACTAAAAAACACCATGAATTACCATGTTTCACAATGATTCATAGAAAATTGATAAAAAACTGAAAATAACATGTATTAAAATAATTCATGATAATAAATGAAAACGGAAAATACATCATGGAAAATTGAAGAAAAACTGAAAAACACAATGAATTGCATGTGAAATTGATGAAAACCTTAAAACAGCATTAATTGTCATGGAAAATAGTTGAAAAACATAAAACACATAATTTAAAATTATGGAAAATTAAAACACCATGAAATATAACGCATGGAAAATTGATGAAAAGCTTAAAAACAGTTGCTGTGGCATCTTCAGTGGCTAGGCTGAGACCGGCTAGACTGACACTAGACAGAAACTATATGAGTGAGACTGTCTCAGCATAGCCAGACACTGAGGTTGCCACTTCACAGACGAAACGTGTGGCAACACAAACTCCATGCGACACAATTGACGCCTATAAATCAATCTGACATTGTTGACAACGGCCGTTAAAGCGTGCGTTGAATATCCTTTTATAGACTGAAGCTGAAAATTTTAATTGCATTTTCAGTTTTCAATTTCAATTTTTTTGTTTTAACTCCAGTTTTAGTTTCACTCTGATACCGATAGTGATAAATACGTCCAAGAGATTGGAATTCCTCCGCAGCTCTTGAGCTCTTTATTGGAATATCTTGCATTTCACTGTACCCCTCCACCGGGAGGAGACGATATCATATGTGCCTGACTTACAGATTCTAGGCTTTTTGTGGTTGGTCATTGGGTTTTTAGTAAATTATCAAACATTCATTCAAATCTCATCTTGCCTCAAAGAATATCCTTCCTAAATTTATACGTTTCTCTTTAAATGTTGAATTATTTTACTGGATGTATCATAATAATCTTTTTACAATGAAGTGTAGGTTTTGTAATTACAAATAGTGTATTATGACAGCTATCTTTTCGGATTGATTTAGAAACAAAAGTAATATTTCCACTCGCAACTCAAATTTGATAATAGTTTTTAATAATAATTGATTAATAATAGATTGATAAAGTACCTACGAAATTAATTTTCCACGTTTTGATCAAATGATTCTTTGACTTATTTGAAATTCTAAGTTTACTAATGTTTACTTAATTTTAATAGTTATTGCATTTACTATGCAATAACTATTAAAATTAATTTAAATCATGTATTCTTATGTAAAATTAAATGCTAATTCTGAAAATTCAATTAGTTTTGAGGACGTATAAAAGCGATATTTCAAGCTATTAGTTATTTTTTAACTTTTCATTGATCGAAAAGAGTCTAAAAAATAATTTTATGACATCATTACAGCATAACATGTTATTTCTGGCTTCGACGTTTAATTTTATATTGAATAATATATTATTAATCATATTAAAAAAATATGTTTTATGGACGATTTTCTCTTAGGCGTTAGACACTTCAAAAACTTGTATGTGTTTATATTTTATCAAAAATGTTTGTATTTACTTCCCTGTGGGAAATAGGTTAGATCATGGATATGTTTAAAGGGAATGTTTATCTAAACAGCTGTTCTTATTCTTTTATATTTAAAATTCAATACAATAGTTCTGGTAGTTTCTGTGGAAACCTGTTACAAGTTTTCCATCTTAAAAATTACCAACACCCCCCCAAAGCTAAGACATATCCATGTCAAAACTTTTTGTTTAAAATATGAAATAAAATCATATAGTCTTATGTAAAATTGAAGTCTGATTCCGAAAATACCTAGTTTGTTTGATAGCACGTGCAATATGCGAGATATCAAGTGTTTAGTCACTTGAACTTTTTCATCTGACGATTTCGTCTGATGAAATGTAAATACAAAATAATTTTATGGCCTTATTGTTATCATTACAGCAAAACAACTGTTATTTTCGGATTGACCATTGAATTTGACATATGAATGTTATCAATCATATTTTAATAAACGGTATCAGTGAAATGATAGATTAGATTAGATTAAATTATTTGAAATGGCGACCATACCACAAGGTAGGTATTTTAAGCCAAGTATGAATGAGGAGTGAATGTAAGATGATTGTGGCGCGATCTTGTAGTCTTGTT
This sequence comes from Nephotettix cincticeps, assembly GCA_023375725.1. Classification (NCBI taxonomy): domain Eukaryota; kingdom Metazoa; phylum Arthropoda; class Insecta; order Hemiptera; family Cicadellidae; genus Nephotettix; species Nephotettix cincticeps. Next base: position 51,146,314 of record CM041790.1, on the reverse strand, counting down.
ACTGACTAAGGCTGACATGTTCCTTAGACAGGACTGTTAATTAATAGCCCAACAGCCGATGGCAACTAAGGGACCTACAGTTTAACGTGGAATCCGAACCACGCCCTCGGAATTACGAATTGGTCTAATTATGAGGATAGCCTTTGTTTGCGGATTAACGTAGTATTCAATAGTGCGGACGTTAATCCACACAAGAGAACACTACACCCACCCACCATCACTCACAACTATCCACAATTCGTGACCTCCAAGTAGCTGGATTCATACTTTCTCCCTTAATTAAATACGAAAAGAAAACTACAACCTTTAATAAAGCTATTATATTCTTTTGAGTTTGCCTATATGTGATTTTTAAATTTATTGTCAAAAAAATAATCATATCTCTTAAAATAACAAGAGAAATAAAGTTGACTTAATTATTGTTATACATTTTTTGATGCATTGCACCCCCCAACAGGGTTGTTTTGTTTTTAAAGCCGGTTTTAATGGTGATTGTCAAACTTGTTTATAACACTTTAGTTGTACCGTACCTAAACATTTGGAAAATTCGAATTTTGACCTTTTCAGGCCCTATAACTTTTAAGCCCCGATGTTTTGAGAAATGAGGGTAGTATCATTTTATTTTTCTCATGAAGGACTATAAATCATACAATTTTCATCAAAATAATTCAAGCTGTTTTTGAGAAATGTTCATTTTACGTGTTTTTTGTAGATCCAAGGGACACTAAAATGGATACATCCACAAGTTCAAACTTGAAAATCCTGACTACAACATTACTTTCTCCTTATATTATCGTATAGGGGGAGAAAGTAAAAATTACATTTGTTGTCAGTTTTCCCATGTTATTCCCTGAAGTTTTTTGGGTTGATAAAATTGTTGTTTCAAAATTAAACTGAAACATATATTCTTATGTAAAATTGCCTTTGGTTTCTGGAACTTTTTCATCAGACAAAATGAGTTAGTAAATAGACCTGCAGACCTGCGTACTCAGCGAATTTCCAAATCAATTGTATAATAATAATGATATATGACAAGTTTAATTAATATCTGTCGAAAAATATGAGTTATTTTCCTATTCTCCATTAGATTAACATGGGAAATTGTATGCAGGTTTGCTGCTGTGAGGAACATTGAAAGTAGGCATTTCTAGATTAAAAATTAGTTAACAAAATAGCTGCCATGATAAACACATAAACTATGATTTAGTAATAGTACCATGGTCTCGGGCTTAGGTCTTGCCATGAGACCTACGGTAATAGCTTCTTTCCTATGGGAAAGTCGTTAAAACTATATTTTTAATTTAAAAATAGCTTAACTTATATCTAGGACTCAAAATTGATTCATGTCCTACAGAAGTGTCTCTGATTTTCAATATTCGCCATTCTGTAGCCCATTTTTATTGACGTTCGAGATCAACACCTAAGACCTTAATATATGATATGCTTTCCACATTTTATGTTTTTGTACGCCCCTTGGTATTTTTAACGTTTTGATGGGGACCGGTACAAACCATAGTCCTGTCATTACCTAAAGACAATTAGCAACTGCTCTGCAAGTTGCACCAACTCTAGGATGCTGTCCTTGGTAATCATTTTTCCTCGCTTGATCCTTAGCAGTGTCCTGTTGGAACGCAACGGGCCAGCAGGGTTGTTTGTTCCAGCCCAGGTAGGAGGATCAGCTGTTCGCCTCTCTGGTGTATTGATCCCAACGCGCCTGCGCCGCAGACTCCAGCTCCGCAGACATTCCTGTCGTCATCCTCCATGCTGCAAGGTAAGCCGAATTTTCTCCGCAATACTCCGTCCGTTTGCCTTGTCATGGTACAGCATTTCATTAAATCAAACCTAACGACAATTACGCCAGAATAGTTAACCGAATCTTTACATTTATGATGCTGCTGTTACGAAAATGTAATTTTGAAAACATTGATTACAGAACGATAATGTCCGTCTCGAGCACTGATAATGAAAAGTCGAGCTTCGATTAAATGTTTTATCGATGAGGAAACAATTCTGAACTGAAGCTAAGAACAAATTTAAAACTTTAAATTGGATTAGTTAACTTAATATAACTCAATAATAATGGGACTATTGTGTTTTCCCCGTTTTATATGACGTCGAGATTCACCTTGTCGAGAAATAAACGGTATCAGTGAACTGAAACATACTATCTCCCTTTAAAGATAAACTTAATACTCTCCTTTAATAAACCACGACATTATCAAATGATTCATAATATGGCATTTAACAAATTTAAAGTTTCGAAAATAGACATCGAATTCCTTTCAGACACCCCTCATTTCTAATAGTTGAACAACTTTACGAAATTATTTAAAAAAATATATTCTCATTTCTAGATTTCTTATAGGTAAGAAGAAACTTTTTTAGCGGGGTTTGTTGGGTAATATGAATTTACGCGCTGTAGATTAATGAAAAACTTTCGATAAATAAGGTAGATATTGATCTTTTTCGTATTATATATAAGAATAACATTAGGTGCTCTTAGATAACGAATTGTCTAGAAGACTTTCCTCTTTTCCTTAACAAAAAACAAACCGTTTTCTGCGAACCGTAAATATATTTTTTTTCTAGAACCATTAGTCGTAGACTAAACAATCCTAAATACTATTTTGTTAAGTTGTTTGAGCTGGGTTTGATTGTGATAGCTAAATTATTCAATAAATTCCATTGCCTTGCCAAAAAATAAACAATTTTTTTTACTTTTAAAAGGGATACAAATTTTGAACTGTCATTTTCACAGACATGTAAAATTATTTTGGACGCTAAACACTAAAAACTTTGCAATTTAAATCCAAATCGTTTGAAGCTGATTTTTTAAAGAAATTTTGATTTTTTACGTTTTTATAGTGAACATGGTAGGATCAAGATATTGCTCAAATGCACCCTCATTACAAAATTCACAAAAAATATAACACCACAATAATACACACATCAGTCAAAAACAAATTTTTGGATTCATGAAGTCACTTGACAGATATTTGCACTGTCAACTCTTATTAAAAAATATTGTCGAAAACATAACTTTTTCTGTATATGTGTAGGGGGAGAAAGAACAAATAAATACCTTTGATCGCGTTCAAGATTTTTTATGACCTAGTCAGCCAGAGGACGGCTTCAATTATTTATTGGAAGATGCGAGCGTTCACTATTATGTATATTACAGTACTACACAAATATGTCGAATATTGTGATACAATATTGTGTAATAAATAAAAGATACAATTATTAAAAATTGTATTACATTTTCTTTTTCTGAATATTCTAAATTCAGAGTATATTAATTTCTGTGTAAGTACTTTTGTAGCTAGGCTAAGTGGATGCAAATATTCTGTGAATATTTTCATATATGAGGAAATGAATTTTAAAACATGACAAGAAGAAAAAAGAATGTTTAAATCCTTTTAAAATTTATAGGCTTATTTCAAATGAATGTTTCATAAGATCTAGTGTTAAGTTTTATATAAAATCTGATTCTCGGTTGAGTGAAAATACAAAGATATAGTCTATAGAGATTCGTGCAGACCTGGTGATCCCTAAAAGGTCCACTTTCCAGAAATCGAAATCTTCTTAAGAATTATTTGTTCATTCAATAGTGTTAGAACTAAATAACAAAACCATCTTTTACTGAGTTACTGAAAAAACAGCTTGCGGTATAATAGGCCAATGAACGAAAATACAAATAATACCAATTTTAAACAATCAAAATCAAAAATGTTTTATCCTGCAATTATTGATATGTTACAATTTAAGATACAAATAAATAGAAAATAAGTATACATTTATACATTATACATTTTGAATCTAGAGCAGACTTTCCATATAGGAAAATCCCCGTGCGTGGAAATGAGTCGTTATTAAATGAAATACATTAAAAAGGATTACTTAAACTTAAAGAAAAAGGTAATTTGAAAATATATTATAATAAATTATGTAATTTACATGTAACTGCCTCTACTGTGACAAAATACTTGTAATAAATAATGATTAAAGAAAGTGTTTTGTGTTAAGTTTCTTAAAATAATTAATTATTAAATTTACCAAAGAATACAATTTGAATCGAGTGAGACCAAACAAAACTGCTCTGAGAGAAAAATTTAATGTGTATATAAAAAATAAATGAAAAAATCTGCAATAGTAAAAATAACAAATATAATAACGTATGACGCCCCCACGAAGGCAATCAGATTAACATGCATTCCTTCACCCACACAACACAAGCACACCAGCAAATACACAATCTTTTACGCCATCAAGCAGGAAAGTCAATGTTTGTAGTCCTAGATGGTATGTTGACTAAAGCCTCAGAAGAGATCTTTTGTGATTTTCAAGGGACCTTAGTGTTATTTTTATTTTGAGGCGTTTTTTCTTTTTTGATATGCGTTCTTGGCTACGACATTCCCAGTTTATCTTTCAATCTTTTAGCTTCTCTTGAGTTAACTGGAGCTCTTTTGCCAGCTCAAGTTGGGTTTTGTAAGGGCTACAAATCAAAACAGTCGCTTGTTGTATTCCTTTGGCATTCTTAGATTTAGGCTTCGGTTTTGGGATCGGAAAAATGGCTTCAACTGAAACGAAAAGTTTCTTCTTAGTATCAAAACCCTTGCAGTTGTAACTGTCCTTGAAAGCATCAATGTCAATGTTGATCGTCAACATTATCTTCATTGTCAATGATAGGATCAGTGGAGTGGCTGAGATTTTCAGCGGCCTTAAAGTCAGAGTCTTGAAACACATTGCGATTGACAGGCCAAATCCCACTCACTTGAAAGCCGTTGAGCATTTTAGAATGTTGCTTATTTCCCATATTTAAACCTCTGTAATTAACCCAGAAATTTGGTATTGCGATACCGTCAGCCCAGTGTTTGATCTCAACCACTTTTCGAGAGCTTAATTGATTTCAGGGGTTTGACGAACGTTCTGTCCAAGGGTTGAATTGAATGCGTGGTGTGTCCAGGATGCCGCAACATCATTACACCGTGTTCCTTGGCCAAATCAATTGCCTCGAGATTCTTGGAATACCTTCTTCTTAATCGTAGGTTTTACTATATCGACGAAACTCTTCAGCCATTTTAAGAATAGAGCACTTGTAATGTCAAATGTTTCCGAGACTTCGACTTAGCTTCCAGGCGGGGCACATACTTTGAGCTAATCGTTCATTCACATTCTTTTGAGTATGAGCGTGCGTGGGACGTAATCTCCCGAAGCACATACATTATTATTATTATTATCAATACCCCAATAGGGCTACATACAATATGGACCGGTACGACTAAGGCAACCTGAAAAAGTCGGAACGATCAAGGAAACTCTAAATGGTACGACGAAGGCAACTCAACACTTTTGACAGAAACTCCGAATTCCAAATCTATAAACATTTCTATAGTTGAAACCGGTGAATTTTCTACAACTAGATTAAGTTTATGACTAATATAGTGTAGTAAGCTACAATGCACATACCTTTGTCAGCTCATGGGCCTTACATATTATGGGTGAAATGTACAAGCTCCAAGTTCTCTTATAACTTGATTTGCGAAACCTACTACAAATTTAAAACTGGAATAAACCCTTGATTTTTTGCACTATGCACGTGTGCTTGCACAAATTACCTCCACACATCGTAAGGTACATACTGTCGCCGCAAGAGCGCTTCTGTATTAATAGACCGAAATTTAATGGTGGTACGATGAAGGCAACTTTCCCCTAAGTTGAAGTCATGTCAATTTTGACTTCGTGTCTGCCAATTGCTAGGAGCCACTTTAAAATTAGTTTTTTGTAAACTGTCACATACAGTCACAGTTCCGTGGGTCTCCATATCAGTACTGATAATAAGCGGTTATTAAGACTAAACACCGCACATACAATGTTCCTATATTAAATTTAGTGATAAATACGAGAATAAAATTTACGTGATTAATAAAAATAGTATCTGGTGACTGAGCTTTGCACGGATAGAAAAAGACTTGTATTATTATACAAGTTAATTAGCAAAATTAAAACACATTTATTACTCAATGAAAACATTTATATGGTTTAAATAAAACCGATTTAATACACCTTAATTAATATAGCATAAAAACTGAACAAAGATTTACTGTCATTGGATGGGGATCGATCTCAATTCCTCCGGCACGAGTATGCAACGGCGTCGGCCAAGTTTGAGACGTCGTTTAAGGTCTTTTGGCCACTCTCAATTGTTTTAGCTGATCTTATACTTATTAATTAATTTATTATTCATTTATTACTATCCTGCGATAAACTGGTTTTATTAGAAACGGAATGAGGATTGAAAAGTAAAAGAGAAATTTAATTTACACCAATTAATTAGTTTGTTATAGTGGCTTCAAGCAATGCAATGAATACGTTTTCTATCAAAACACGAACGATTTTGGAAATACTTTCCTATGTTATAATTTCGCACAGTTATTTTATACTTTAGTTTTTAGAAATTGTTTACTAATTTGATAATTTTCATTTATTTGTTCACCACCATCTTCAATCAACAACTGTCAAACGGTTATAAACAGATGTTTTGATTTGTGTTTGATTTTTAATAAGCGTATTTTAGAGATTTTAAAATTAGATTTTTTATCGGAAACTATTCAATTTTAGTTAGATTTTCTAATTATTCCAAATAAACAAAATGGAAAAATATACATTTCGTATACTATATTCACTGTAAAAACATAAATACGTTTTTCTTTTGTCTTTTATACAAATATGGACCATTACATATAACAGAACCCAACCCATAGCAATTATGACCCAACCCATAATAACACTAGTCACAAAAACCCAACAAGAACTAATTTTACAACACTAGTTACAAAATCAATTTGACAGCACTAGTTACAACAACCCAACAACAACAATCTCTATTATTTATACAAATGTATGTATTACCTTTATGATTTGTCAAACTACTCACCCGATCGCCATGAAATTTTAGGAAGTTGTTAAATATTACCGAAAAAAAATTTTCGAAAAAATACATTTTCCATGTTAAAATAAAATAAGCGTCAAATTTTATTAATATTTAATTTTAATCTAAAGCTTTGACAACAAATAGCATATTTTTATTATTTAAATTTAATCAAAGTAAATGCAATGCTTTATTCGCCATAACAAAATATCTTTAGGATGATGTAATTTATAATCACTGCTTTCAAAATTCTACAAAATAGCCCAAACTTAAAGTTAACACCGTAATGCTATCAAAATCAGACCATATAAAGAACTTAAAGTTAAATGTTTTGTGTTATACGAAGGGATCAGCTAGTTATTTATATATAACAGTTGTTTAAATACGTGTGTCGATCTCTCTATATATAAATTTATGTACATCCTTTATGCGTTGCCAAAGTACTCATCCGATCGCCATGACATTTTAGTAGCTCTATATGTTTCCTGGAAGATCTAAGTGAAAAAAACTTTTGGGAACTCCATAATTTTCTATTTTTTGGCGTTTTAAATTTCGAATGTTAACCTTATGGGGACTAAGTTTGTTTACAAATTTTCTACAATCAAAATATTTTCTTTCCTTAGCTACAGATGTTGGTTTACTTTCCATTAGCAATATGCTTTACTATCCAATGCCATCTGAATAGTTTATTAATGTATAACTATTTTGGAGGAACTGACAACGTCCCTTTAGACATTTCCATTATCTAACCTATTTCCCACAGGAAAGTAAATAAATTATTTTTAAGTTTAATCTCGAAACAAGAAGAGGTTTTCCAAAAAACATCTTAGGATATAAAAATCTACGAAAATCTTAATTTCTATAATGTGATCAATAATACAAAATTACTATGTGTAAAATTTTCTTCTGATGAAAAAATTGAAATATATATTTTGAGATAAACTTTAATACCTATAAAAATATTATATGATCTACTTTGTATTTATCCATTTATTCACTTTTCCGGACTACACGAGAAAGCCCCAAAATGCAGCTTAGGAATCACTCAGGGGATATTTATTGCAAACTAGAAAAAGAAAAGAAAAAGGATTGGATTATGATTATAAAAATATTATATGATCTACTTTGTATTTATCCATTTATTCACTTTTCCGGACTACACGAGAAAGCCCCAAAATGCAGCTTAGGAATCACTCAGGGGATATTTATTGCAAACTAGAAAAAGAAAAGAAAAAGGATTGGATTTGAAGAATTCTGAAGAAAAGTTTCATCATCGTAATGGTCGCGGTTCGGTTAACTTTCTTCATTGTTGAATGTCGCGACTTCTGCTCCACCATCGTCACCTGCACACTGCTCAGTCCTCACTCCACGTTCATATTAAACTTTATCTCAAGAGAAATGTTGAACACTTGTATGTAATTTGAGCTTATGTAGTAGCTTTTTTCTTAGAATTTTTAACTATTTACTTTTTGTCGTGTAAAGTTATTAAAGCACAACGCTTATCGGTGGCCCTTATTGCATCTGCACTACTGCAGTTTTTCTAATTAACGGATACAGGTGATTATAACAAAATAAATTACAATGGTTTGATATTACTATTTTTCCCAAATGTTCCTGTCTTCACTCTACTATATTCTCGCAACTCCACCCCTCCACTTCTATGACGAAAACAATTTGTCGTCATACTGCTTCAAAAACAGCTGTTTTAGATAAATGTGTTGAAGAACAAAAGTCGTTCTTTTTCTCCCTAGGACTAAACCTATTATGATGATGATATTTAAGGTCATTAACTGAAATAATACCCCCGTCGCAGCAGACCTGCGTACTCAGCGAATTTCCAAATCAATAATATAATAATAATAATATACGACAAGTCAAGTGGTCAAAATCTGTTGATGAACATGAGAATTATTTGATTATTCTCCATAAGATTAACATGGGAAAGAGTGTGCAGGTTTGCTGCTGTGAGGAACGCTAAGAGTAGGCATTTATACCTTCAAAAACATTTATTTTTAACATTTATACCAACTTTTATCAACATCTGTCCATTAAAATAAAGGAGTTTGCCTATTCTCCATATGATTAACATGGGAAGAGAGTATGCAGGTTTGCTGCCATGATAAACACATAAACTATGATTTTTAAGCATGAATGGATGAACCTCAACCACATAAAGCTAAATATAAATTTTTATCCAAAAATATTGGTTAATAAGTGAAATATTAATTTTTCCTTATCCTCCATAAGATTAACATTGGAGCCTCAAAATACAACGTACTGTGTTTAGATTTTTTTATATCTCGGTAACCGTTGGAGATAGAGAAAAACTTTAAGGAACTTAATTGTGTAGTTTTTTAAGCTGATTCCAATGGTGAAATATAAAATTAGAAATATTCAAAAATTTTATGTGAAAAACGCATAAAACCCCATTTTGGGGTACAAAACCTCCCCAAAATACCCGTTCCCATTGACCGATATGTCTGGTTTACGAACTCATCCAAGCATTTGTAGGAATATAGGTCTCTACCAAATTTGGTCTCGATCGCACCATTTTTACGCGAGTTATCGTGCTAACAGACACACACATATATATATATATATACATATATATACATATATATATACATATATATATACATATATATAAATTTTAACGACTATTGTTTTTGGTCTCTGGGCACCTGAAGAAGAAAAAATAACATGGTCCCGGGCTTAACTCTTGCCATGAGACCTACGGTAATAGCTACTTCCCTATGGGAAATTCGCTAAAAAGGTCATTGTTGATGATATGTTTGATACGAGGCCAGCGTTCGATTGTAAATAGTATTTGTACACTATTTGTTAAACTAGTATAATCGAATATTTAATCGAACTATCGAATGTTTGAGATCGAACTATCGATAATAACGCAGGTAACATAGCAGATGATTAGTCTAAAGCGACAAAAATTGTCGACAACTTTTGATAAATCAGGTACCAAATAATTTATGTTTACAATTTTGTTTCATTTTATTTGCAGTATGACCAAAAATATAGTTCCTCACATGGCCTAAAATTGGCTTTTTTATATAATATGTGAGAGTATATATACTCTCACATAACAGCCTCGGCTGTTAAACTTGTGCTCGTATCAAAAACGCTAGTTTTTGGTCCAAATGATGAGATGTAAGACTTACTACGTACTCGTATTACACTTGACACAGAATTTCACATACACTACACAACGCTGCACTAGGATCGGAATTTTAAAGAATGGTAAACTAATAAACCATTAATTAGAGTAAAAGAATATTAAGGTACTAAGGCGGAAACAAGCGCCGTGGATTACACACCAGGCAATTTAAATATGGGTTTAATATTGCGTTAACTGTTTTGCAGGAGCTTATTCTGACAGCATTGCTAAATCATACGTATGTTTTATTTTCTTATGGTTTTAGAGCAAGTTTTAAAGTAAATCCTACTCTTACAATGCTAGATATATAACCCAGTAGGGGATTAGAAAAAGAGAATTCAAAATATGTTTACATTAAATAGTTTGAGAATAAGCACAAAACTACAGACCTATCTCTCTTGTCTCCACTTTTTCTAAAATACTGGAAAAAATTGCATTAACCAGACTAATGACACATCTCACCGATTATAGCTTGTTAACCGAAAATCAACATGGCTTCAGAAAAAACAAATCAACATCATCGGCTATAACCTCCCTCATTGAGTAAGTTCTGGACCAGATAGACAATGAACAATTTATATCTGCCATTTTCCTAGACTACAGCAAAGCATTTGATTGCCTAGGCCACAATTTGATAGGTACAAAACTTGAGAGACTTGGCATAAGAAATCTAGCCCTTCAGTGGTTCAAAAACTATCTCACAGGGCGCTCACAAATTGTGGAGCTTCAACATACAACAAACAACATCACAACGAAGCTCAAGTCCTCAAAAAGCGAACTGACCAGAGGTGTCCCACAAGGCTCTGTCCTAGGCCCAATCCTATTTATTCTCTTGACAAATGACTTCCCCAAGGAAATTGAGAGTGACAATACCACTGCAATTATGTATGCTGACGACACTACAATTTTAGTAAAGGACGATACAGCCGTAGGCCTCTATCAAAACTCAAAATCCACCCTTGAAAAAGCAGTTCTTTACTCAAAACTGAACGACTTGGCTATTAATCCATCAAAAACAACAACAATAAATTTCAGCAAAAAGAGAGACCAAGCTCCTCAAGTAGAAGAAGTAACAATAGAAATCCATACAAAATTTCTTGGTACCATTCTAGACAACAAAACTCACTTGGGCAGAGCACATAGACCAAGTATGCAAAAAAAATCAGCACCGGGATTTATGTTGTTCGAAGAATGAACCATATTGGCAAACTTTCAGTTGCTAAAACAGCCTACTATGCTTTGGTCGAGTCACACTTACGATACGGCCTGACAGCATGGGGCGGATCCTCAGCCTACAACATCAACCGGATCCTTGTACTACAAAAGAAAGCAGTAAGAACACTTGCCAACCTTGAACCAACGCAACCATGCAGATCAGCTTTCACAAACTTAGGAATTCTAACAGTGGTAGCCCTCTACATACTGGGAACCATTATGTATGTAGATAAACTAAACTTACCACAAAACAAAGACCTCCATGACTACAACACCCGCCATGGCTCGAAGTTTGCGTTACCTGTACATAGAACATCATCATGGGAAAAAAAGCCATCCTACGCAGGCCGCAAAATGAGGAACCATCTTCCAGACTACATGAAGAACCTGACTGGCAAGAGACTGCATCAAGAGTTGAAAAACTGGCTGATTCAACGACCATTCTACTCACTAAAGGAATTTAGTGAAAACTTCAAAGACTTTCAATAAAAATCTCTGTAACAAATGACACTATTGTAATTCTTTAAGAATGAATAATAAAGAATATTGTATTGTATTGTATTATTGTAATAAGGAATAGAGTCAGAAGCTGTGAAAGGATAAAATTTGTCTAATAATGTTCAGGAGGAAGCCGCTGATTTAATTTTTGTGGTATTTTGTATTTCTGTGTCTAAAACATAGCTTATTTTAATATTTCAACCGTTCAATTTTCCGTTTATTTTACAATAATAATTACACTAATAATTATTATTAAAAATGTTATAATTACCTTACACCTTACACCTTAAAATGAAATCCGTTCAGAGTTGATAACATTTTGCATTTGGCCTATGAACTTGCCCCTAAGATTTTGAAAAAAGTCTCCTATCACAGTGTACCGGTAAGCAGTCATATAAATCCGTTCAAACACATTCACAGATACTCATTGAAATAGCATAAAAATATATTAGAGAATATATTTTGATTTAGAATATATATATTTAAAAAGATTAAGTTATAAGTTATTTTGTGTATTATAAATTATTAAACTGCATACAGTTTTACAGCATAATTGAAGTTCCAGACAGTATTGAGTCTAGGTTCGACAAGGGATTAGGAATAAACCCTTTGATGGGAGAGTGAAACCACAAATTAACTCATTAATCTGATTACCTTTAGAGGTAAAACTGCTCTGGAAGCCCCTTCGAATTGAATTAGCAGGTTCAATGGATCACTAGCGGGCCCTAATTATACAACATCTCTCTTCATTACACCTATTATAATATTATACAAACATTCCTTTATAAGTGTATTAATTTGCTTGAGACAAGATAAACACATGATTTAAAAGGTATAAATAATTTTAAAATTAATAGTAGAATCTTGTTTTATCTTTAAAGTTAATTATATATAGCTATTATTGTAGTTATTAAACAATGTGATAGAAAATTTATATTAAAAATATTAAAGTTTAAAGTTAAAGTTCATGGTCAAAGTTTATATTAAAACCATTTACTATTAAAGATTGTGTTTTTACCTTAAGTTGGGATTAAAACAGCATTTAAAACAATAATGACACAATCTTTTAATCAGTGCACCAAGCGATAAAGTCTAAAATTTATTTTACCTATATTAGAATTGTATTAAAAAAAGGATATTCGGTTTACTGATTTGTTTTACCAGGTTTCATCACATTATTGCAAATGCTAAAGATTCAGAAACTAACCATTAGTTTATTTGAAATTAAAACTATTGAAATATATTTTTGGTTTAGTTTATTGCGTAGGATTTATGTATAAGTACATTATAGGCCTAATACATTCTGTGATCGTAGTACAGTATAATAATAAAAACGAAAATTTTATTTCTAATACATATTCTAAATCTAAAGTATTAAACCATAAAATTGGTAATTGTCATTTATTTTCCTTTTTTATTCAATACAAAGTTTTGACAGTGACAAGGTAACCTTTGACTTATTGTGTGAAACTAAAGCTGCAGCTGGCAGATTTAGCCATCTCACGATATCAGCTTCAATTTTCAATCTAATATCAGTTTTATTTAAAATTGTATAAAATTTAAAAATATTATTTTAACTATTAATTATTTAAAATCATATAAATTTTATTAATTTATTCATATATATTTATTTATTTATAATTAATAAATACAAAACTTGTAACATGCAAACTATTTATTTCATAACTGAATTGTAAATATTATGAAAAATCAACAATTACAAAATGTAAACAAATAACATATGATAACATCTGAAACATAGTTTCGAATGAGAAAAACACAAATAGAGCTAGAGAAAGATGTTCAAACAGGTAGTATGACCGTCATAGGTAATCAGATGTATCGTTCTCGTACTTCAGCTATATCCTTCGTCCCTTTCCAAGACGATGAGACATTCAAGAACTTCATCAGGCATTTGGAAATCTTTATGCATTTACATGGACGTAGTCTGCAGGCCAAAGACAAGGTTTACACACTTCTCCATGCCTTGTCTCCGGCTCTACATCAGAAATTGTACGATTTGTGTGCGCCCGAGGACCCACTGGATAAAACCTACGCAGATCTAGTTCAGTTACTCTCGGACTATGTCGATCCTCAGCCGAGTACATGGGCACTGCAACATAGATTTTTATCAAGGGTTCAGGGGCCATCAGAGACGGTGAAAATATATTCTGCTGAGCTACAAATAACATATGATAACATCTGAAACAGTAAAATATGTAATAATAATTAATTAACATTATACTGTACTTTATACTTTACTTTACTTTATACTTTTAACTGAAATGGCGACTTACCCAGGTAGGTATTTTAAGCCTATGAATGAGAAATGAGTGTAGGATGATTGTGGCGCGATCTTGTAGTCTTGTTACTGACTAAGGCTGACATGTTCCTTAGACAGGACTGTTAATTAATAGCCCAACAGCCGATGGCAACTAATGGACCTACAGTTTAACGTGGAATCTGAACCACAGCCTCTGAATTACGAATTGGTCTAATTATGAGGATGGTCTTTGTGTATTAACCTAGTATTGAATAGTGCGGACGTTAATCCACACAAGAGAACATACATCCACCGACCATCTCTCATAACTATCCACAAAAACAAATATATTCCTAGCAAAATATATGTATTTCCTAACATCCTATATTACTTTTCTTATTAAAATAATATGATTTTATTTCAAAATAGGAGTAAGCCGGTTTTTGTTCAGATTGTATGTATGAGTTTAAAAAAAAGATTCTTTATTACGATGTTATAATATTGTTCAATACTAACCGGTAAATGTAATCAAATAAATAAAGAGAAAAAGCAACTCTCAATCAAATATATTTCTCTTCTTTTTCCAAAGTATAAATATGTAGACACTTTACACTATGGTATAGTTATTGAAATGTTTTACACCTACTGAGAGTAATGACACAAACAGTGGACACTTTGGATACTCCAGTGCACTAAAAAGCCCCTTTGTACATGGAATGCATTTTTAAGGATGACAAAAAAGACGGTATATTTTATCTTGTGTCTTCGGTATATTCTATGGGCAGTTGAGATTTTTTTCAGAGATCTCCACGACTTCATTGAGTGTTTAAAATAATTTAAATTGCGATGAAAAAGTAATCTGTATTATTGAATGACAGGTGATGGGCAAGCCTAGTTTGTGGGCGGTAACGTTGGCAGCCCTGTGCGTAGGGCTCAGCCTTAGTGATGACAGTCTCCGAGGAGCACTGGAGGCCATCAACCGGCGACAGCGTGACCTGTCAGACTCCACCCTCTACTACATGGAGCACTTTCGGCCTTCCCAGCCCCAAGAACGAATCATGTACCCACACCATGGTCAAGGTCATTGTTTAAATTGCTTCCTTAGTTGTAGCTTTGACTATACATTATTAATAGACGTGTCATTCATGGTTAAAAGTTGTCGCCAACAAAATTTCGGAAGGCCCGGGAGTGTAGAGCCGCTTCCTAGTGGCGAAGGCTGTAAGCTCACTTGGCCCCGCCCTCAGGAGTGCGCGCGCATGGCGCACATCCCTCTCTCGCTCTTATGATTGGTTGGAGGTTGGCCGAAGGGGGGGAGGGGGGTAGCAGACGACAGCGCTCCTGCACGGGGAACCACGCACTAACTCCCCACGCCAATTCGGGAACCACTCAAGCCACTACAGTTTGCGCATAAGAATGGCACGTCTATTAATGATGTATAGTCAAAGGTTGTAGTCTCTAAGAGTCTGCAGTACCTCCGTCACCTTGAATTTTTAGTCTTGAGAGAACCATGTTAAAAAATGTGAAACCTGTTTCTCTCCCGACTTAAATAGATTAGTTTAAAATCATATTAGTTTAAAAAAAGAATATGTTTATTATAAATATATTTACTAGGGATCTACATGCAGTATGTGATTTGTTAAAAAGTTTATTTATAAATTGAAATAATACAAAAATCTGAATTCATGTTAATTTAATATTAATTAATAAAAAATTCTGGTATTGCAGGTGATGGGCAGTTGGAAGACATTGGATATGGATACCAGAAATCTCTCGCTCCGAAGACATCTGGGGTATTTGAAGCCGTCCCTCTCCCAGAGAGCGAACTAGGTAGTCACTCTCCTGGAGTTGAAACCCACAAGAGCCTCGACTCCTTGGATGACAAAGCTCTGGAAGACATCGCTATGAACATCATCCAGCACTACAAGAACAATCTTGAGAGTGGAGAGCTCGAGCGACACTTCAGTCAACATAACCAAGACACAAAGCGATCTGTATTTCGAGAGAGAGATATAAATGAACTTCCTGACCCTCTACAAAACTTATCACCTGATGGTGAAAATTCACAGCGTTTTTTTGAAAACGGTGAACACCAACACACTGCACCTTCATTATTTAGGGAGAGATATACTCCTAAGCCTTCAAGAAAACATAATGCTCGAAACGCTCAAGCTCTTGTGCGTAATTTTGGTGGATTAAACCGAGATGAAGACAACTTTCCAAGTGCTGATGATGACTCTGATGAATACTTATCTATGTTGAATTCTGTTTGGGAGAAATACCAAGATAGCAACCCAGATGCTTTGGATCCTGAAGACTTATCTGAAAGTGATGTTGAAGAGATAATGGATTATCTGAATCACAAAGTTGAAAGAAAAAGGCAACCCGAAAACAGTTACCAAACTGGGTATGATTTTTATAACTCACCTTTATCTTGGGTGAAACGAGATCGACAAAGATTAACGGACAATCCTAAACCATCTAGTGATCAGTTTTTGCATGCCTTGAAATTTCTAAATACTCAAACTGATGCCTTGGAATCACTGAGAGAAGATGACGTGCCTGATGAGGAAAGAGATGAAGATGTAGAAAGGTTGCTTCTAGAAGAGCAAGCACAGAATATGAACAGAAGGTACAACAAACGGTTTTGGAGAGGAAACACCTATGAAGAGCACAACAGGATTTCAAAGCGATACCCAATTACAAAGAGATCACCCTCTTACTATACAAACCCTGCTGCTTTGTACCACAAAGGCTCCAATGAAAAGTTCAGTCAGCGTAAAAAGAAAAATGTGAAAAGCCATACTTCTGAGGAATCAACTGATCCAAAAGTCGCACAAGAAATCAACGATATATTTTCTCACTCAGACAATCTTACTAAAGAGAAAAATTCTGATGGTACACTAGACAAAGCTAAAGCTAATATGAATTCTTCAATTTCCTCAGACCCAAGTAAACAAACAAACAATGACACTAAATCATCAGAAAACCATTCTTCTGAACACATTCATGGAACTCATATGAAAAGAAAACGCTCAGGTCAAAAAGAGGAAACCAGCTTTGAATCTCAGCACAAGCCTCTTGATGTAACAAAGAAAGCGGTTCGCTGGAATGAATACTTTGGCATTGACAGAAGGCGGAAGAAATCACTTAGCAAACCGTCCAACGATGAATGGCTGCTTGATCAATACTTAAAAGCTTATTCTATTTCAGCCAGGGCGATTCAAGATAGTGGTGATGAACAGAATGAAGATACCAACAATGAAGGTGATAATAAAAGTGTAGATGATATGGATGCGAAACTGCGAGCAATGGAGGACATGATCGTGGACCAAGCTTTGAAATACACGGGCGCTCACGAGGGGACCACGGACTCTGAGGAGGTCCAGGAGGTGAAGGATCGAGTGATTGCTCAACTAGCAGCGGCTTATAGTCTAGAGAAGATGCGGAAGGCGCTCAGTGAGTTCAAGTCTAGCATGGCTGCTCAGAAGGCTTCCACACACACAACGACTAACGCACCTACTGGTGAGGCATCAAGTAATTTTTATTTAATTCATATTCCAATAGCATTAGCTAGTAACTCAAATATTTAGTAATATTTGGTGTTTTTATTCCCAAGCATTTTGTCCATTTTTGATAAAGAACTAGAGTAGATTCAAACACCCATATAATTAAAGGAACCATACAATAATCTTTCTTTATGCTGTATTTTTAAGTGTATGATTTCTTTTCAAGATGTGCCCGAACAGAAAGACAAACGAGTTGCAGTGAAAAAGGAAAAAGCTGGGCTTCCTCCAGACCCCAAACTTGAGAAAAAAGACTCAGATAATGACATAAGTGTGTTGCCGTCACATGAGCATCAGCGTAATCGGCCAGCTTGGGAGCAAGGTATGCAAGTGGAGCTGTATCAACCTTGTAGATCAAGCGCTTATGTCATGTGATATTAGATTATCATTTTGTATTTGAAAATTTCCTGTTTTTTTAAGCTATGTGAAATTTTGCCATGTTTTATTCAAATTTGGTTGGTGCAGTTTTGAAAGAACATCACTTTTATCATGTTTAGAAATTTTATTCACGATACTTTTATTGAACGCAAACAATTTTTACTCAATTAAATTCTCTGTATGATTAAATCATTCTTTCAATTTAGAGTTGCAATAGTAAAATGTTTTAAACCCCATATTTTCCTATGCAAATAACATTGTTGTTCTATATTGTTACTATTGGGAAGAAATTATAGTTTGTGATGGAAAAATTATATGAATAACATCTAAAAAATGTTCTCTCTCAAAGTGAGAGTGATAGGTATTGTTTTTAAGATTCCATTAACACTGACAAATATTTTAGTAAAGGTCATTTAAATACAGTATTTATTTTGTCAACAAATTTCACTATTTAAATTATAAACAGTTTTAAAAATCCCAAAAGCCGAAACTAAGGTAGTATAGCTAGAGTAAATGAGCCTAATATGAGTTCTCACACTCAATTCCAGAAGAATCTTGCCCCATTTTGGAGGACATCTCTGTGAGGTGTCATGAGATTGCTAACATGGCTGGTGACACCAGCCAGACACTTGCTCCTCTATGCAACCTCCACCAAGTCTGCTATCTCTGTGTAAGTTATCAAGCTACTTTCATCTTCTTGGATTTTATCACAAACATATAAGTGAGTGGTATATAAAGAACTAAAAAAAACATTTTTTTTTACTATTTATATTTTCTTACAGCTGTTTTGACATGGATATGTCTTAGCTCTGGGGAGGTGTTGGCGATTTTTAAGATGGAAAACATGTAACAGGTTTCCATAGAAACTACCAGGTCTATTTTATTGAATTTGTAATATAAAAGAATATGCTGATTAGATGAATTGATAACATTCCCTTTAGACATATCCATGATCTAACTTATTTCCCACAGAGAAGTAAATACAAACATTTTTTCCTTGACAATGTGGTGAAAATTTTATTTGAATACCTTATGTTTTAAGAAAGTTATATGAATAAAAACATAAGTATATTTGTATGTGTTGTCAGGATTTCCCAGAAACACAATTTACCTACTGTTTTCTTAATATGTCAAAAACTGTTTTGAAATATTACTGAAAACCTACAGCTTTGAAATTTTTGTCACTTATCCATCTCATCTATAGCTACAATCTGAACCAAAATCAGTGTGGTAAGTTAAAAAATTTTATACTTATCATACAACAATTTAAAATTATTATATTTTTAGTTAAACAGTTTTTTGTAAGGGTTATTTTGAGTTTATAAAAGTAATCATGGTTCAGAATGTTAAACTAATCATTAGAAACAAGAATAAATTCACTTTCTCTGTGTATTTTTCATAGAAAAAGGTTATTAAGAAAATAAGATCTGTCGCTGTAAATTCTTTAATTAGTTTTTAAATAAAAAAAGATTATA
The DNA here is from genome assembly GCA_023375725.1 of Nephotettix cincticeps. NCBI lineage: Eukaryota > Metazoa > Arthropoda > Insecta > Hemiptera > Cicadellidae > Nephotettix > Nephotettix cincticeps. The sequence goes on along the minus strand of CM041790.1, from coordinate 51,126,819 downwards.
TAAAAAAGTTCTGTATTTTTTTTAAACTATATAATTTGCTGAGACTGCCTTAAAAATAATTTGCCAAATACCTTTAAATAAGGTCAATGTAAATTATTTCCTGTTCATTTACAAATTTAATAGGACAAGCTACACCGCCCCCTTAGTTGATAACACATTGAAAGTGCATAGTCTGAACTATAATTTAGTTCTATTAACAAATAATTTACTTTGAAGTTAAACCTTTGCCTTTCAATAATCAATGTGCAGTTCTCGTTTTAATCAGTTTTAAGTGAAAGGAAAGCTTTAATTTTTGAATTTGGGTATGAATATACAGGTTAAACTCTGTGACTATAATGTCCATTGCACTTCAGAGCCATACTTGGATGCAACAAAATTTAAATGTCACAATAATATTGGTAAGTTTTTTGGCTATTCCGGGTGAACAGCTTTCCTTGAACATTTAGTTCCTTTGTCCTTTGAAGGGCATGCAACCTTAAAACTTAGATACCCAGTCTTCGGGTATCTCGGTGGTTCACTCTGGGATGGATTGGTGTCTGCTTCATGCTTGGCACTCGGGTATATGACCAGGTTACGAGATCTCAACGGACTCAACGGGAGTTGTTATCTCTCCCTCTTCAGGTAATCTAGACTGACCTCTCTTAACTTACTGAACCTCATGAAAACTTTCTTTCTGTTGCCCATAAAAAAATCAACTATGATCACAGTTTCTGGTTTTGCTTTTCCTAGTAATATTTTTATTCTAACGGTGACGATAAAATTCAATGGTTGACCGACAGGGTGCTGAGCTGGGGACGGCGGCCAGTGGTTGCGACCTCACATTCCTGTCCGAGGCCAACGCTGTGTGCGGGGAGAGCCCCCGGTGCCGCTACACGGTCCGTCGCACCATGGCGGCCATGCGCAGCCTGCGCGGTGACCCGTCCCCCCTCGGCTGCGACTGGCAGCGTCACCCCTGTCTGGCACGCTACCTTGCCATCACTGTACGATAAACCACCCCAGATCAGCATGTCGCGTCAAACGCAACCTGGATGTTATATTTTTGTTAGTTTACGCTGTAAGATAAAATTTATTGGTGCTAGATACTTGTCATTATTTAGTGGAACCCTGCAGCATTATCGGGGTCGAATTAAAGTTTCAGTTTAAGAGGAAATGTTTGCCCTCATAGAAACAGCTGTGATTCCAGTTATACATGACACATCAAATGTGTTGATTAACAAATCATTGTTTGATCTCATGGATATCTCCAGCATTTACCCATCTATTCTTTATCAACCTTTTAAAATTAAAAAATTCTATATGCCTTACCTTCTTCTGATGACAATAATTTACATAAATTTAACGTACAGTAACTCAGTATTTATACTAATCACTGCTAAGGTGTAAAATACCGTGTTGCCTACTTTGCTAGCACATACACTGTACCATTCTCAGAAATTCCATGACTAAATTAACCCATAATTTCTTGAGACTGGTATTTGCAACCAAACATGTTCAGAATCTCCAAAAACCTCAGGAATCAGAAAAAATCCTATTAATTTTGATGGGTCCTCAAGTTGGCCATCATACAACACTCAAATTAAAAGATAATCTAACTGAAGGATCAATGTGTGTGATAAGTCTAGTCTAAGATTGTATGTTTGTTAAATGGATCTTAGCCTATATTAATGTGAATGGCAAAAGCACACATGGAAACATAGCCCCTTCAATAATAAATTGATGTTTAGTTGTTAAGCTTGCTTTATTTTTCACCTTCATCCCACAATAAAGTAACCAATAAAATTTGTTGGAGGAATCATCTACACTGTTGTTTATATACAGTATTACTCTACTTATTATAACATAATTATAGTAAGCAGTAAAAAAAATGTTACAGATTTATGCATGTTGGTTGAATTAATTAACAAATGTGTACTCCTCACTACCAATGATTTTAATAACCATATCCTCTACAACCTTGAAAAAATCACCTCCATTGGTTGTGCTCCAACAGCCTCTCGACTCAAAAAATGTCAGTCATGTCATGTTTTTTATTTAATTTCCTAAATTAGGTATCAGTTGACTTGTAAGTCTAACCATCTAAAGAAAGTTATTCTAGTAAAATTCATAATATAAAGCCAGTTTTAAAGTAATTCTTATTTGAAATTAGCCTGTATTTTGAATTTTTATGTAGGAAAGATTTTAATTTTAGCGAATTTCCCACACAGGAGAAGCTATTATCGTAGGTGTCATGGCAAGAACTAAGCCCGAGACCATGTTACTATTCTGTTTTGAGTTGCCTAGAGACCAAAAAATACTCCCGTCGCAGGAGACCTGCGTGCTCAGCGCATTTCCAAATCAATAATAATATATGACAAGCCCAAACTTATTGAAGTTTTCACTATAATTGAAGAACACAATAACTCGTAAAAATGGTCTGATCAAGACCAAATATAGTAAAGATATGTATTCCTACATTTACTCAGACAAGTTCAAATTTCATATTAAGGAATTTTGTACCCTGAAAATGGGTTTTTTTGCATTTTTTATATAAAATTTTTAAAAATTTCAAATATTTCCTTTAGGCATTAGAATCAGCTCAATAGTTTACATAGTTTAGTATTTAAAAATTTTGCTCTATCTCAAATAGTTACTGAGATACCAAAAAACCTAAACACAGTGTGTTGTATTTTGGGGCTCCAATGTTAATCTTACGGATAAGGAGAAATTAATATTTCACTTAATAACCTATATTATTGGATGAGACTTGGTATTTAGCTTCATCTGTTTGAGATTTTTATCCATTTATGCTTAAAAGTCATAGTTTATTTAATTATCATGGCAGCTAAACTACGTTCTCATTCCCATGTCAATCCTATTGAGAATAGGCACTTATTTATGGACATACATTGATAAAACTGGGTATATGGTCAAAATAAAAATAGCTTATGGTAAAAATGCCTACTTTCAGTATTTCTCACAGCAACAAACTTGCATACTTTCTTATGTTAACCTTCCGGACAATAGGCAAATAACTCTCATATTTATCAACAGATATTGATCAAACTTGTCATATATTATTGATTTGGAAATTCACTGAGTACGCAGGTCTGCTATAACGGTGGTATTTTAAATTTTTCCTCCCAATAATTATATTCCTTCTAATAATTATTAGAAGGTATGCAATATTCAAAAGTTATAGGTTTAATAGTTTTTTAAAAAAGTGGCGACAGAGTAACTTAGTACTTCCGGTCGATTTGAATATATGATTTAGACCCAGGAAAAATACCTCAAAAGGTTGGTAGAGTTCTGAAACACCCTATAGATACTATTTTTAACTAGTAAAAAATATGGGAAGATTAATTGTAAATTTAGACCAAATGGCCAGTTTAGCATGGATAAGTATACTGGTTACCGTACTTAACTTTTTGGACCAATTGAGAACTGAATTATTATTATTATTAACTCTTTTTAAAGTGGATTACCTATTATGTTTGTATACTTAGGTTAAACGAGAGTACCAATATAAAGTAAATGAACTACAATGCTAATAAAATTCAGCGGGCATCCAACACTTGTAAGGCTGCAAGGGATATAATAAATTCACGCAGAACTCCCAGATCTATGACTGCAACTTCGGCTTCTCCGGATGAGTTTAACGATTATTTCTCTGATATTGCTGCGAAGATTATCGCTGGTTTGCAGGCTGATCCTGCTGACACCCTACAGGATGTAACACCCACTTGTGGCCTTACCCACTGTAAAAAAGTAAACTCAAAATACGTCTCCAACCTAGTGAAAGGTTTCAAAGGCTCAAAAAGCCAAGATGTTTTCGGGGTTTCATGCTCCCTCTTGAAGTCTGTAATTGACTCGATAGCCCACCCACTCACTAGTGTTGTCAACTTTTGCCTGGAGCATGGTTGTTTTCCTGAGCAACGGAAGACTGCCTGTGTTGTTCCAGTCTTTAAGAGTGGCGACTCCTCTCTATTGTCCAACTATAGGTCAATAACCATCTTACCTGTTTTCTCAAAGGTTATAGAGCCTGTCATGAAATTCCAGCTAGTTGACCATTTTGAGTCCAATAACCTGTTGTATGATGCCCAACATGGGTTCTGGAAGGAACGCTCTACCGCCACTGCCCTCACAAGCCTATGCTTGTGATGTGTAATTTCCTTGATGTGCAATTGACGTTGTCTCTCATGCCATTATTATATCTAAGCTAAAGAATATGGAGTGGGTGGTGTTGTCCTCCAGACAATCACCTCTTACCTTGGAAACAGAAGACAGGTGGTCTCCCTTGGCGGCGTGTCCGCAAGAAAACTGCATGTGCGGCACGGTGTCCCACAGGGCTCTGTTCTTGGTCCCCTACTGTTCACCATAGTGATCAACAATCTCGCACTAAACCGCAGCGTGTTGCTTTTTGCAGACGACTCCACGCTTATCACTCGTGGGAAGAACCTTGGCCTTTTGCGGCGAGCGACCTACTGGCTGATGCAATCAACTGGTTCAATCTAAACAACCTCAAGGTAAACGAGGATAAAACCCAGTAAGTGTTGTGCCCTCTTAGATCTAACCATCTGGACGACGAGCCTGTCAAGTTGCTGGGTTTCTGGATTGACCGCACTCTTAGCTGGAGGCATCACATAAGTCAGGTATGCGTTAAACTCTCTCGCGTACTACACCTACTTAGGAAGCTTGCGCTGGTCATTCCCAGATCCTATTTGGTCACAGTGTACTACGCCCTCTTCTACAGCCATATCAGCTATGGCATTACCCTCTGGGGCCACTCACCATGACATTCTGCTGCTCCAGAAGAAGGCTGTGAGAATTATCACCTCTGCAGGCTATCTCGACCACTGCAGGCCCCTATTTAAAGACCTCGGGGTGTTAACTGTGCACAGCCAGTATATCTTGAGCAGCCTTGTGATGCTGAAAGAAAATGAAGGACAGCTACGCAGGCGTGGGGAGCAACATTCCTATGTGACAAGACATGGCCGAAAGCTCGACCTGCCCCGCTGCCGCCTTGCCTGGACCCAGAGGGGTTACCCCTATTTCACAAGCAAGCTCTTTAATGGGTTCCCTCTGGAAGTGCGCAAGCTAGACCTAAACATTTTTAAAAAAAGGTTAAGGGACTATTTGGTGGATAGGCCCCTGTACTCATTGAGCGATTTGAGTGACACACCACTTTTCGAATCTCTACAACACCGCCATCTTAGCCTAGTTTTTAGTGTAGATATTTTAAATCTTATTTTTGACGCAATCTGTCCAACAATGTTGGTCAATGATGTAGAAAACATGTTTCAAGTAAGTAAGTATGGGAAGAAATCAAAAATTCAAGTACTGTTAGTTGACAAGACACCTAAAATCTATTCCAGTTCAATTATTTATTCAGCCAATCATGTTGTTGCATTGAAAAATAGCTTTTGTATATGCTTCCCTGTCGATCGATTGTGTTTAATATCCACTCACATACAAATTTAAAAACATATACAGATAGAAATTAAGCTACAAAAAATTGCAATGGTTGCCACTCCCTCACCATCATTTTCCGCAAGCAGAGCTTGCTCAGATGTTTAACTGAAATTATTGCCGTTAAAAGTTTCAACAAATTACCCAGGGTTTTGCATTTAAAACGGATCAGGAATTAAGAAAAAACTAGTTAAACTTGGAAATTTACCTGGCATATTGGGTAGTTTATGAGTAAAATTAAGAAAACAGCTGTATTTGGGATTATAGGGTTTTTAATGGTAACACTGTTTAAATGAAAAAAATGTTTGTATTAACTTCCCTCTGGGAAATAGGTTAGATCATGGATAAGTGTAAAGAAAATAATGGTCTCAGTTCATCTAACAGCTGTTTTATTATTTTATATTAAAAATTCAATACAATAGCTCTGGAGTTGGAAACCTGTTACATGTTTTCCATCTTAAAAATTGCCAACACCCCCCCAAAGCTAAGACATATCCATGTCAAAATGTCAATAGGTTGTTAAATGAATATTGTTGGTTCAGGGGTGAAATATAACGTCACTGAGGGAGGTGTTACACTAAGGGGTGGAACCTTTGTCATAAGGCATTTCAGCCATCTGGGTTTTTGCAAACCGAGTCCAGAGTTTTTGGTTGGAGTCCAGGATACGTCCATTTTTAGGACTCTGGCTGCTGGAACCTACCAATCAGCTCCTCCTGTGGCAAGTATCTACCTCTCTCTCCTTACCTTACAAAGCCTGATGCTGTCGTACAGCAGATGATCAGTTGACCCCACTAACTGACTGGGACGGTGGCGACATCCTGTAATCCAGCTACTTGGAGGTCACGAATTGTGGATAGTTGTGAGAGATGGTCTGTGGATGTGGTGTTCTCTTGTGTGGATTAACGTCCGCACTATTGAATACTACGTTAATCCACAAAGGTCATCCTCATAATTAGACCAATTCGTAATTCAGAGACCGTGGTTCGGATTCCATGTTAAACTGTAGGTCCATTAGTTGCCATCGGCTGTTGGGCTATTAATTAACAGTCCTGTCTAAGGAACATGTCAGCCTTAGTCAGTAACAAGACTACAAGATCGCGCCACAATCATCCTACTTTCATTCCTCATTCATACTTGGCTTAAAATACCTACCTGGGTAGGTCGCCAGTTCAGTTAAAAAGTATAACAGGCATTTTTAGATACTCTTGTTGGCATCGCTTAAGTAGCATGTTGTGTTCTCTACTCAATTTTACTCTATTTTAAAAGGTTTTTAGTAAGTTTCCTTATTCAGCAAAAAGGTACCAATCACTCACAATGTTCAAATTTAAATTATCATAATTTTACAGTGATTTAATAGTGATTACTATTAATTTGTTTGGTAATAATTTAATACAGACCAGATAAAGATGTACTTTAATAAATTTTGTTACGGCACAACACTGTCTTGTTATGTTGGTTAGATTATTAGCCCTATTCTTCTGGTTACAAGGTAATGCGTTTTTCATTTACATAGAGATCAAGGAACAAAAATACACTGTAGAGTGAAATAATTATTTAATGAAATTTTCTAATTAAAATTCATCTCATAAAAACCAATGTTTGCGTGTAGATAATATCTCACCAGTTTCTTAAAAAGTATTATTAATAAGTGAATAAATGAAAAAAACCAATGATATTATTTTACAAAACAATTTTCATAACAATTACAAAATTTTTTTAAGTTATTCTCTTTGAAAAATTAACAAAACATCCTGATGAGCCAGATGATATTCAGATTATGAAAGATGTAGGAGACAAATCAATGCCCATACCTGAAAAAAAACATTGTCATTAAAAGTCAAGCGAATACAACATACCCAATACAGGCCTAATACCTTATGATTATTTTTGCATTGTTTTACATAAACGCCACTGGTTTCAAATCCACATTACACATTTTAATAGATTAAAGAAATTTCATTTATTATTCAATATTAGGCCCTAAAATTTAGAACAAGTTAACGTTCCACATAAAAAATATTGATAATAGTGTTAAGTTCAGATCCACCCTGAGGACCTGGTTAAAAATAAAAACTGTTACTCTGTCAAAAGTTATTCAAATGGTGATCAACATCTCTATTGATGTAATTATAAAATGAATGTATATAATTGACTGTTAATTATTGATTTGATTGTCAATTAATTAATTGGTTGTAATGTTGGTTATATTCATTTGAATAAATTAGTTATATTAACCCTTTCAGTGCCAACGTCCGTATACGGACATCGGCAAAACGTTCAAGAAGAGCCAGTTCCGTATATACGGACGTCCCAAAATAATGAAATTTTTTTCAAAAATCTTTTTTTCAAAAAATTTATTTTATATTTTTTATACTTGTGTTTAGGATATGAAGAGCACATTAAATATAATTATTTAAGTTAAAATGTAATTCTAAGTATTTTTTGCTGCAGTCCACATCAACTTCTGTGTTTGTTTAGTTTCTTTTTTAAATTAAGTGTATTGATTCACCTGTCATTGATAAAACAATTCTTAGAGTGTTAAAAAGGTGATAGTAATTTTTCCATGAGTAATTTGAGTGGGAGTGTCAAGTTTAGGCTTTGACAACACGGACAGTGATCCAGATTTTGATCCTGATAATCAGAAACTCTTAAAAGTAATAATTTAGAATAGTTTGAATCATTTTATTCATTTACTCAAGTTTTGGAATTAGACCAAGTTCAAATTCCATGTCTAATGTAAAAATATTTTCGAGAGTGATTAATTGTTTCAGTAAGTTATGGAAAAACCAAAACTCACGACATTTTCTAAAATAATCATAAAAACTTTAATTTTGAAGATAAATGCTTAAAAATTTTGCATTTATGTACAAAACTAAGTATAGCTCAACAAAATACTCAATTTTAAGCATGAGGAATTTTCTAATGGCAATTTTTTACTTCAAACTGAAAAATTCATTATAAAATATTAATTAAGTAATCGTTTTTCATAAATTATTTTATGAATAAAAATATTAAGTATATTTATTTATCTGTTACATTTACCTAACTTATTTATGAACAAAACAAAACCAAAAGTATCAATTTTCATCAGTAAATAATAAAACTTTTTCTCAAGTTTTTCTCAGACAGCTAAAAACTGCTAATTTTAACCTGGCATTTCTTGCACACTCTATGGGAGTAACACCTGGCACTGAAAGGGTTAATAGTATTTTTTCTTTTTAACACTTAAAACGAAACATCAGCCAAATTGACCGATTGGTAATTTTACTACGTAATAATGGCTAAACTGCTTGACCTTGACGGCTGTCACCCCCAGTACCTTCCCCCAAAACCCTCTCCGTAATATTTGGTCATTTCCAACTAGTTGGCGCGACGTTGTCGTACGTATTAGACGAATTGTGTGAATACGGTCGGTCAAATTTACCGCGGGTTTCTCTTACCGGCTGGCAATCGTCCGTCAAATATACCTTGTATTATACCTGTATATATACCTTGTATAATCGGTAAAAGGCTGTGGTAAAACGCAACAAACAAAAGAACACCTGCTAGAAATAAAATAGCAGCTTTATTACCCGCTATGAGACCACCAGCTCTGGCCTTGGGGAACAATCCTATACAGATTTTTTTCCAAGGCCAGAACTTGTCGTCTGGAGCGTGGAGTTTCATTTTTTTCTGTCACATGATTTTTGCGTAATAAATATGATTTGTCATAAAATGTTGTAAAACATCATTTGTTACTCATGTGATTGCCAAGTGATACATAAAGCAATAATAAACACCAATAAAACACAGTGACGGTCAAATTGACCTTATGTTTCTCTTAGCGTTTTAAAAATTATGTTTCGTTATAAGTGTTAACTGTATATATGATGCTATGGCCTGTCACAATGATGTTAATGTCATGAAATAAATAAATTATTATGCATAAAATATGATTTCGGCTAAAAAAAACGTTGAATCTAATGTTTAGTAACAAAGCTAAATCATCATAATAGCTTATTTTGCGACATTATTTGCAGCAAAAAATTTTGATTGTCTACGTAAACAATCAAATTAAACTTTCATTATTTTAATATAATGGACTATTTTTCATTATCGTATTCTCAAGTTCTCCGATGTCATTCAGTGATAGAAAGGAAAAAATTTTAACAGCTAAACTTATCTTAGAAAGCCTATTCTCATTTGAGGATGAGAATTTATTCAACTTACTTTTGGAACTCCCACTCCCGATTGTCCAAAGGGCAGACTTGCCTAGTCTTCAGCCAACGGGAGATGCAGTGAAAGTGAAATGCATGCTGGAAGAAAGTATCGCAATTGATCAAATACACTTCAACATGGTTCAATAAATTATGCCACCATAAAACCCTTCCTAGAAATAGAAACAAAACTCTACATACAGATAAATTTGTTTAAATGACTTTTTAGTTAATAACTCAACTAAATAAGCTACAATGTTGTTATTCGATTCCAATATGTAGGTCCTAAAAAATGTTTAATTTAGAAGGATTAAATACAGCTCGAAGGCCTCTAGCAAACTCCCCAGTCTTATAACCAAGTAAAAGAGGACAAATGTTTACTATGCAAAATTTAATTGGAAGATTTTGAGTTAACCTGTTTAGCACATTAAACGTACATTACTTTCGGAAGAGAATAAAGTGGTGGAATGGAAACATGAAAAGAGAATTACAACATACATCAGCTTTGCCATTACGGTGTGAAAAAACCTAAGTGCCAATGTAATCGGCTCGATAATTTGCCACGAAAAGACCCGCGAGTCAACTTAGTATTTTTACTATTAGTAAAAGTTATTTTTACTAATATTAAAAATACTACTAATAGTAGTAGTTTTTACTAATAGTATTAAGAGTTTTTTTATTTTTGTAAGAAATCTCCAAATAATCAAACATTAACTAAAGACATGGTCTAAGCAATTATTTAATCTAAAACATCAATATTGTACTTCATATAATATAATGCTATTGAATTAAAACTTAGTGAGAAACGATTTTTCAACAAAGACATTAGTATAATAAAAAAGTTGTAAAAAAATTAATTTTTAAGATTTTTGGCTTAAACTTGTATAATGTTCTTATTACATGACAGTAAACTGTAATATAATCTATTTTTAATAAATAAGCGTATCTAAATCGCTTTTTTAATTTAAAAATTAAATAGCTAAACAGTTGTGTTTGGCTATTTAATTATTGGGATTCTAGAGTAACAGACAGTATCAAACGGCTGGGCCACATCAGCTGGCGCTAGCCAAAGTTCACGGGATTAGTTAACTAAAATTTAAGCAAAATTCTTGGGACCGAAAAAGTTAAATAAGGCCAGTAAGAACTTGGACAATGCTGGCAGGAGGAAATTTGAGTGATAATATAAAAATATCAAGGAATCAAAACACTTTTGATTCAGTTTAATAATTAACCTTTATTCAGCATGAAAAAAGACTCACATTACAAACTCCCCATGCCACAGTGCATTCCTCACTGGTGGCGGACGCTTGATTGGCCTGGCACTCAATGCAGAGGTCCATTATGTGATTGCGACAAATGGCACAGTTGTCCACTACAATGTCTGTGGCCAAAACAAAATCATTTCACTATGAATACTTATGCACTTACCTATAATAAGACTGTTAGTAAGTATTATAAGCCTGCTACTTAGTTGTAACACTTTATTCTTGAATATTTATTAACTTTTATAGGCTTAGACCACATTATAGTTAGTATTTATATTTATAGTTATTTATATATTTAACCACTTATTTATAGTTTCAACCAATCTACTTCAGATGCTATGTCTGAGACTTGAAAAATAATATTTATCTCATTATTTTATCACTGAATATGTCAATACTTTATTTTATCATTACAACCATAACTTATTGGAATAGGCTATAGAGCATCAGCTGTGCATTGTATTTTCAAATAACTACCTCACTTAATCCAACTTATAAGGATACTGTGAAATCCAGATGAAATTTCCCATTGTAAAATTTTAATAAAATTGTATTCAAAATGAGGCTTTCTCTTAGTTAAGTCAGGAAACAACGCAATGTAGGCTATATGCCGCTATAATTGAGAAAGTTATCTAAATAATAATATAAATTTGTTTGATAGTCAGGTTGTCTACTTGTGAGCCTGAAAATAAAGTAAACCAAACTATTAAATATTTTGTATCACTCACCCCAAGCCCACAGTGCCACTGCATTCCACTGAAAAATAAAAATGATAGGAATTTAGATACGGTACCTAGTAAATTAAAATTGATAGCCTACTGCCAATTTTTAAATCCTTCCTTATAACTAGTAGACCGTAAACCATAATGCAACATGCACACTAAACATAAAACGTAGAAAAATGTGGATCGGCAAAAAAAGAAATAATAATAGAAAAATCTAACATTCTTTGGTGAAGAACAATTAGGTTAAAACATATATGAAAGGAAGGGAACAAGACAGGACCTTGGAATGTATAAGACCTTGGAAAGAGTTGTGCAATTCATATGTGCAAGGTGTTTTTATTATAATTGTATAACATGAATATCATGCATATTTCAAAAGCCCACGGTAAATATTCCGACTACAGTATCCTACCAATCTATATCAAATCGACCTTAGACCTACTTTTTACACTTTCTAATAACCTTTTAACAATGTTTCTATCCGCGGAAGAACCCAATTTCGACGTTTCGTACGATTTTAGGCTGTATTATGACCCTCTCAAACCATACCGTCTAGCTAGGGGATCAGCGTGAATCGGGGTTCTGGACGGGAAAACAAATCACTCAAATACACTTATTTCACTCTCTAAAAACATAATTATCAATAAAAACACCAAGGAACACAGTTTTCCCGACGTTTCTTGGACCGAAATACGACACTCTATAACGTCCAGTCAACAGTGAGGTCGGCAGGCATCTGGCTACTGGGCCGGGGAAATATTGAAGAATCAGGGATTTTTTTGTCTACTATTATGGGTTTTAGGTAGAGAGAAACGGGATATTTTAATAGAATCCGGGTTTTAATAGGCTTATTTTAGCAGAGGTTTTAACAACGTTGGTAACAGCTGACTAACTGAGGAGTAATAATGAAACATTATTCCACAGAGCATCAATCCTCATGTCACTTCACTATGCCGATGCAATTGTGGGATTCATATTATTATATTATGAATATATAATAATGATTACTATTATTATATTCCTATTATTAAATTATCATTATTATTATGATTATTATAATATTTTGTCATGATTTTATTGTAGTTAGAAATACGTATATATCACAATGATGATATAGGTGAAACTGCTGACAGTGCTCTGTGCAGTTAAGTTAGGTTTTTTATTGATATTTTCATGTCGTTAAATATATTTTATACTATCAATAAAAACCTAACTTAACTCCGCAGAGCGCTGTATGTCGGCGACTAATACACGTAGCGTTTCATCGTAATATCCGAGATATTGCCGACATACAGCGCTCTGTGAAGTTAGTTAGGTTTTTTATTGATATTTTCATGTTGTTAAATATTATTTATACCATCAATAAAAAACAATATCTCGGATATTACGATAAAACGCTACGTGTATTAGTCGCCGACATACAGCGCTCTGCGGAGTTAAGTTAGGTTTTTTATTGATAGTATAAGATATATTTAACGACATGAAAATATCAATAAAAAACATAATTTAACTCCGCAGAGCGCTGTATGACGGCAATATCAGGTCTATTACGATGTAACGCAACGTGTATTGGTCGCCTTTATGCTACTTTCACAATTAGTTATATTTTTCAACGATACGGCAGAAACCCAATGTATTTTAATTGACAGTCTAAAACATAACAATTATTCATTTTACGGCATCTAAACACGTTAATTACAAGAAGGAAGAATTTTTTTATTTTATAAATCAAACCAATTATAAAATAAACATCCTTCAATTATTTGTGTAAATAAACAAATATGTCACTGGTTAGAAGTAGTTTCTGTACTTGCCGTACCTCTTTGTATATTTCAATTACATTGTGCTGAAGGAATAACGGATTTGTAATCAGCTGATTGACAATGAAATGAACTAATACTAAATATAGTTGAGCTCAGTTAATGATTTGTTGCGCCATTTTATTTGTTTGAGTACATTCCCAACTAATTAATTTTTAATTCAGTTTGATGAAATTAAGTTAAATTAATTTAAAGTAAATAACAAATCTTTAACATAAACTTAACCTTACGCCTTAAATCTACAATCAAACAAGCTTTTCCAGTTCAAAATTGTAAATCACGAGAATCTCCCGTTTACCCTAAAATTATCCCAAATTCCCTAAAATATCCCTGATTCCCAAATATTTCTCGTTTCTCCCAGCTCAGAACGTCGATTGTTGTAGACAACAAGGTTGACTGGTGTTTGAAGGGTGCCTTATTTTGGCCAGAAAACGTCGGGAAAACTGTGTTCCTTGGTGTTTTTATTGTTAATTATGTTATTAGAGAGTGAAATAAGTGTATTTGAGTGATTTGTTTTCCCGCCCAGAACCCCGATTCACGCCGATCCCCTAGCTAGACGGTATGGTTTGAGAGGGTCATAATACAGCCTAAAATCGTACGAAACGTCGAAATTGGGTTCTTCTTCGGACAGAAACATTGTTAAAAGGTTATTAGAAAGTGTAAAAGTAAGTCTAAGGTCGATTTGATATAGATTGGTAGGATACTGTAGTCGGAACATTTACCAAGCACACATTTTCAATAATTACATGAACAGGTTTCTTTAAAATGACATCTAGGATCAATTGATTCATATCCAAAGTATAGTAAATGCATATTCTTAAAATCACCACACCACTACGTTAGGTCTACAGTTATGAATAATAAAATAACTTTTATCATATTTTATTCTTTTTGGAGAGGTCTCCAAATGTAATTTTTTTGTGTTTGCTTCCTGTATGCAGTAGGCCCAGTCGATCAAAGATTTTATGATAGTTGATAGTAAATCCATTGTTACATATTCAATGTACATGAGCTTAGTTCAGCGACAACCCATAAAAAGGTTGTGAGAGGATTTTGATCTAACAAGAGACTTTCAGATTATGAAGCAGGAATTATCAAACTAGTGCCCACCAAGCTTTAAGAAATAATATTGTATTCCGTTCATATTGTATAACTAAACGTTTTCCATGATTTTGTGATTACCCTACAAAAGTCAATTCAAGGATTTCCTTTGTGTAAGAAACTTTCGTTATTTTTTTAACAGTGAACTACCCGAGTTTCATTTTTAACATGCAAATGAAAATATTTTTGTCTAGAGCGATTCCGGTTCGGATATTGTCTATGCAAATATATCTAATTTTCTAACCTTTTTCACTTCGAATCGTTTCTTTTCGCCTTTACCACTGCTTGATGTGGGCAATTCAATCTCATCATCATCAACATCCATAGCTGATGCCATTTTTTAAACAATAGGGTTTATGAGATACCTAACTTTGAAATCTAACTAATATCACAGCAAGAATATTAAAGAATGACTTCGCAAATTTATTAATTTAGTCAATATGTTGACATCGCGCGCACTAGAACAAGCACGGAGAATAATCAGAATGTCAGGATGATTATATTCATAACCTCAATTTCTATTTTCTCTAGCACTGTTGTCAGTGTTGCCATCCTATGTCGTTATGCATGCCCACCAGCCTTTCATAAAGTTCTTTATTTCCCTCTGAAAGTATTTATGTAATTCCTATGTGGAAAAATCTACGCAGCAGACCAACACAGACAGCCCCCACTAAAGTCCAAAATACCGAGAAAATGCCTGAAACTATAAAATCAGGTATATTATAACAACCTATGTCTCAACCCAAAAATCTCATGCGACTCCAACCACGTTTCCCTTAAAACTACTGCCAAACCAAGTAACTTTTAAGACTTAACTTGCTTAGTGTCCATGCAAAATTGGCAGTTTTGCAGACATTTTTTCAAAAATTCATAAAAAATCCAATTATGGTTAGAACCTATCAATATATATATATATATGGTGCGATACCATCCTGTAGAATCCTATTTCGTAGAAAATGAGAGTTTCCAATCGTGTAGAAATTTAAGGGTTTCCAATCGTGCAGAAAGTGAGCTCTTACAATTCTTTAGAAATATTTAAAATCGTCTTAAATTTTAGAAAATGAAGGTTTCCCATTCTGTATTACGTTACGTTATTTCTTCTTTTTAGCTGTTCCTAGCAAGACTAGTTTCAAAGAAGAATAAACCCTTATAAATTTGATTGATATGTATTATCAGAGAGGAACGGATTATAAGTTCTTTACTATCCGTTCATCTATGGTATTTTCATCATTCATAATATACGTAACTATAAGAAATAAACGTTTATAATTAATAACTGATTTAAGTCTTGTAAGATATCTACTAATAATAATTAATTGACAAAGTGAAGTAACTAACCAGGATGTTTATAGAATTAGTTAGTATGAATAGCTAAAACAATAAAAGTACATATAGTGGTAAT